>ML787029.1:407378-444098 GCA_009831015.1 Picea engelmannii
CATTATCCGGGAATTAGACTTAGAAACTAATTAGTACTTTGGGACCTGCATGCCTCAATGGCAGGCCTCCTCACATTTGACAGTGGGTTTACATCATTGACCTCTGATCGAATGATTCCACGGATGTTCGACTTCAGCTCATCTATTCACATTCAGTGGAATGTACTAAGGTACCTTGGGAATCATTGACATTAATGGTGATCTCCCTCGCACTTGTTAATGGTTTACCTCATTGACCGGTAATCAAGTGGTTTCTGCCATGTTCGACACCAAGACATCTATTCACATGGTTAGAATCATATCGCACGAGGATTGGTAAGAAGACCCTGGGTTGAGTAATTCACTTTGATATATGTTTCGCCCAGGTTGCGAAGAAGTTCTGGACAAAGAACACATACATTGTTACATAGATCCACTTTGTATTGGTCGTGGCTATGTCTTGTCATCTTGTAGATCCACTGTGTATTCGTCGTGGCTATGATCAGTCTGAGTCATCAAAGTATAGATCTGCATTGTATCTTCGGTGGCTATACCCTTTTATCAACACAATTATGGATCCGCAATGTATATTATGGTGGCCATATCTCAAATCTTGATCATCCAAGCATAGGTATGCCTGCCTTGGGTCTTGAAATATGTCATGATATTTTTTGCATGTTTGTGTGCAGCTTCCGTCAGGTTCTCCGAGTCTATACCCTTGCTTGAACGTCTACAAAGTATTTCAGTCATCAGTTCGCATCTTCTGACTTCATACTTTGGGGGGCATTCTGTTACACGTCAAAATTGCTCAGCTGGATAAGTGTCGCATTGTCCCTATCAATCGTCGTAAGTGTCGCATCTTCCCTACAACTTTCGCAAGTGTCGCAAGTTGGTCACTAGTGTCGCAAATGATGTTCAGACATAATGCCATGATAACGACACTAAGGAGGCACTTATAACATCTCACATGACTGATTTGAAGGAGGAGAACTGATTTACTGGGATCAAATGACTCTTGACACCTGAAAGAAACCCTGAAACAAAGGTTTGGAGGGGGAATGCTCCCCTACTTCAGCTCCAGAAGCACTGGCGCTCCCCTATAATGCTTCAGGAGCGTTATAATGCTTCTCAGCCCTTTTAGAGGAGCGCTGCTCATTTTGAGAGCGTTGCCGCTTCCCCAAGGCTTACCAAGGAGCGCTACAACGCTCTGATGCCCCTTCTGAGGGAGCGCTCCCTAATCTGGGTTAGTTTTTGGTCCGTTGAGGAGAATAAGGGGAGGATCATTCAATATTAGGAGGCAGTTGTGCTCAAATTCTTGTTTTCATCAAGAGATCCCTGATCTAAGGAGAAGGTTCCCAACTTGTTCTAAAGATAACTCCAGAGGTTAAGCTCCTCTTAACCTATATAAACAGGCTCTATGATGGTGGAAAAGGGGGGAAGAATTGAACATATGAAACTTATGATCTTGGAGGAAACTTACAGTCAGCTAAAGGAGAGTGATCAGTGAAGTTGATGTTATCCAGGTTGTGGATCTTTCAGGCAAGGGTTAGACGAAGAGGACTTGACGAAGTTGTCGCATTCGCATCTACGATTGTAAGTACTTCTACCATTATTCTCATCAATATGACACGCTTGGCCTGTTTCTTTCTAGTTTGTGTCTGATGTTACATGAACTTGTCATTTATTGATAGATCTCTTTTCAAGCTAATGTCAATAGAGTAGGAAGTGGTCGTATCTTGTTTTGTCCGCAAAACTCAGCGAGGAGCAAAGAATTGGAGCGAAACTCAGAGCGTACAGGGACAAACGTCGATAACAGGTACTTCTATCATCCTTCCTTCTCATGTGTTAGTTTAGATAGATTTGAAAGAAATTCAGTGTCCACGTTAAGCATTTTTCTGTCTAGGGTTAAGGTCAAGCCTTAGAGGCGATCTACCTGTCCGCAGGGAGATTTTCCTACAACACCTACACCTTAAGCTAATGTATATTTGCTAACATAAAATGTAAAAAAAATTGATAAATTTTAGTTTAGCGTGGATTTTAATGGTTGTTGTTTACTCAGAGGTGTATGGGAGTGAAACTGATGAAATTATGACTCAATTCCCAAAACATGTAATTCTGCTACTTCAAATGCAAGCTAGTTTCACTACCCAAAAGCAAGAATGCATCTATCTTCTTTGTTTGATTCTGATGTATACAGAAAGTAAATACAAACCCTTCAATGCTCCACTATTTTCAATCAGGAGAAAGAGTCTTATGCAGATGCAAAAGACACGAAGTGAAAAGGCTACAAACAAAGCATGCACTCAAGGAAGTGAGGTATGAAAGGAAACAAGTAGAAAATTGTTATGACAAGAAAACAATCAAGGATTATACAACCAATCAAGCATTCAAGGAACACAAGAAAATGCAGAGAAGAATCCAAGAAAAGACAAGGAGAAAGAGAAATCACCCAAAACGGTCTCGATAAAACAAGCAACTAGAAAGGGCAATTTCACATTCCTAAAAAAGGTTTCAAGCTCCAATCAAGACAATAAGGGGTGATAAGAATCAAAAACCAATCCAAACAACTTCACAAACCAATCACAGACTCTGGGTAAAGACCTCTGCAAAACAGGCTGCAAAAGACTGAGCAAAAGAAGGAAAAAACTCTCAAAAAAGAGACTAGTGCTCCCCCCGAAGGGTGCACAGAGTGTTGAAATTCTCCCTAAGACACTATAGAGGACCTTTGGCACTCTGGTATGGCCTATAAGGGGGCGTTGGTCCTCCCAGAAACTCAGAAAAAGAGCCAAAAACCATGCAAAAACTCACCCAGAATGCATGAAAATTGGTGAAATTGCTAATGAAGGTAGGAGAAGGTTAATAGATGATGAACAGCCAAGAAATGCTTGGGAAAAAGACCTCAAAGATAAAATGGAATAGTTCATATATCTTTGAATTCCCTTACAACGACTTTCATACCATCAGATAAAGGAGAAAGCAGTAAATCGACTCAAAACCTCAAAAGAAGAAGAGTGACTCAAAGTAAGGAGAAAAAGATAAAAACTCCAAACAACACATAATCAATTCTTAGAAATCAAGATGTTGGAGGCCAAAACAAGGATACACTAAGGTTGTAATAACTCTGAGCAAATGTAAATAGCAAAAAATGGACTCAGAGACCAATTCCCCAAAAGCTAGAGTCGCCAATTTCTGTTACAGAGAAATCCCCCTGCGGACAAGTGGATTCTCTCTTGGGCTCTAGACTCCTAGGACCAAGACAGAAAGGGTGCTAACATTGGTCACTGACATCCTTTTAAATATAGCTAAACTAATGTATCGAGAAGAGGAAGAAAGGTGTACCTTTTTAACGATGCTCGTCCTCGCACAGTTCGAGTTGAGATTTGATCCCCAAGCTCCTTAATAAGTCCTGCAAACCAAACAAAGACAGAACAAGCTTCCTATTCTACTAATATTAGCTTGAAAATAGATCTATCTACTAGATACAAGTTCATTTAGAAATAAACACAACCTTGAAAGAAACAGGCCAAGCACATATGTGTATTAATGCGAACAATAGAGAATACTTATAGAGCTTTGATGAAGGTGCAACAACCTCTCCCAACTCTCCTTGTCAAACCCTTTGCTCAAGTAATACACCTAAAAACCAATTATGCTTCAATGATATATCCCTTATGAGATCATAAGTTTGATGCCTTCAATATCTCCCTTCCTCATGAGATCATAAGTTAGGTTCTTCTCAATTTTCCTCCTTTCTTATGAGATCATAAGTTAGCTATCTCTCTATTCTCCATGTCTCTTTCACCATGATAAGGCCTCCTTATATAAGCTTGGAGAGACCCAACCACCTTAGATATTATTGGAATAGGTTGAGGATCCTTCTCCATCAGTTGCGGATCCTCCCTAAGATCCATCCTTGACCTAAGATTCGAATCAAACCAACTCCATAGATGAAGGGGATTTTTCCCTAATTTTCCTCAACAACCCAAAATTTTCTCAAACAGGCCAGTGCTCCCCCAAAAGGGTGCATAGAGTGTTGCAACGCTCCCCCAAAGAAGGGTAGGGAGCGCTAGCACTCCCTGACAGTGGATAGGGGAGAGTTGCCCTTCAAAATTCATTTTTAAGTGGTTTTTTCCATGGAAAAATCTTTGTACTCTTTGTCACATGATTTCTCTTTCTTAGACCAGTCTTTGAAGGTGTCTTAAGTGTTCCTGTGATGTCCTTAGAGACACGATATAGGCGAGATGGAAGTATGATGTTTGCGACACTTGCAGACAAAATGCGACACTTGTGACACTTGTAATGATGACAATAGGTCATCATTGAAGGAGTAATTTTGATGTGTAACACTCGGTTACCGACGAGTTGACCGACAACGAATGGTTTCCCCTAGTGGTTAGGTGAACCTTTATATCATCATCTAAATTGGGACCCAAATCCCCATCGTGAAGTAGCACGAGACATCGATCGAGAATGTTCAGAGAAACCCTCAGCCATTGGATCTACAACAAGAAGACTTTGTCAAAGTTCTATTTCGGTAGAATATAGATTCTATAGCATCAAACTCCCCGAACGTCGAAGTTACAAAGTAACGGATGCTGTTGATCAAAGGGTTATGTGTACGCACCTTGGCCATGATATCGAAGGGCATGAAGGACAATCAGACCGGATTGGCGTGCTGCAGTGATGTCATCCACGTGCCACGTGGCACCTAGATTCATGTGTATCACATACCCTATAAACCCTTTGGAACATGACACATGTCATCCCGGATGAGGACATGTGTTGCCCCTGACCCTTATACGTGTCAGCCCCTGGTACATGTCCACCTAGCCAAAGTGATTGGTGAAGTGAACGAAACTCCGGGAGTCCATCCTATTTGTTGACGCTGAGAGACACTTGGCACCAGATCTTGTACCCTAGAGGAGAGTCACTCCGGAGGACTTGAAGCTTGGTGCTTCGAAAATCCCCGAAACTCAGAGTAATGAGGATTCTGTCATTTGGGGACACATGGGGAGTGATCTGATACTTTGGAGGATAGCCACTTTGGAGAAAAGTGGAACAAGAACTCCTGAAGGCCCGGAGGTCAGAGTTCCCCTAAGCCATCGATCTCAGAGGACAGGTGTCAAGAGATCTAACACTCCAAAGAGATTTCCCTTCAGAGGTTTGCGTTTGTGAGTGCTTTGGAATTCACCGAATCTAGAATCCTGAAGTAAGCGTGGTTTGTTGATTTTGTAAGAAAACGGGGACCGCTGACTTCCGTAAGCATACCCGAAATCTGTCGATTCAGGAGTTTGTAAGATTTATGGTGTCATAGGTTGAAAATGTCCAGGGCCCAACACTACGAAGCACAAAAATAGGCACATGTTGTCTTGGCATCTGGTCATAGTCGTAGTCGTATGCGATTGTAGCCGGAGGGAAGAGGCTAGGCCGGGAATTCAAATCAGAAGGCTGAAATTCGAATTCCTCGTTAGCCTGTGAGTTAGTCGAGGACCAAGTCTAGTCATTGGGTCGATTGGTGGATGGATTTCCACCATAGGATTAGGAACGCTGGAAGCTCTGGGATATCGGAGAACTCAGGGAGAAGTATATTGAGTCAGATCCACGTGAAATCCATGTGGCCCCAACCAATGAACACCTGAGGAACTTAGGAGAGGTATATCTGCCAACTCTGAGCTCGATTATGAGCATGGAGACCGTTGTTGGGAAGCTATGGACTAGAAGAATGGGATAGAGACCATGAATGGAGGATTTGATTTCTTAAGAAGTACGAAATTTTGACGCCCCACCATGGGTGTGTTACGTATAGCAATTGGTTTCCTGGGCAATGTGATGATGAATAAAATTGTGGATGCTACCACTGTCAACAAGGATGATGACCTTCATATGCTTAATATAGCCAATGCACTTGAGGGTTTGTGGACAAGAGAATCCAATGAGGGCATGCAAGGAAATGAGTGGATCAACTTCAAGTGGGTCGGTGGGCTCATAGGTAGCATCGGGAAGGGAGGGATCTTCAACAAGGGGAATGGTCACATCTTCTTCTGGAACATCTTCGAAAATGGCCATAAAAAGTTTTTGTTCCTTACACTTGTGCCTAGGAAAATATTTTTCATCACAATTATAGAAAATACCCTTCAGTTGACGTTCATCCATTTCATCCCTAGTTAATTTCTAGACCTTGAGGGGAGTGGCAGGGGGGTTAGGATTACTGGGTGGAGGGCGAGGAACAAAATAAGGTTTTTTGTTCTATGAAAAAACAACTTGTTGGGACTCTTTAGCACATTTAGTGGCTTCCAAACAAGTCTGAGGGTAGGACATGAGAAGCTGGGATCATATTTCATCCTTTAGGCCATTGATAAAGCATTCACGAAATAACACATCTGACATGTCCTCAGTTCGAAAGGACAAATGCTCAAAAGTAGTTATAAAGTATTCCATTGTGCCTGATTGTTTCAACTTGGTCAAATGACTGAGATAGTGGGTATCAATGTCAAAGTGGTCATAGAGCTCTGCAACAAACTAGGTCCATGCAATATACCCCTGACATGAATTTTGACGCCATTTCCATCATTCAATATCTAGATAGAGGACATCATAGGGAAGTTTGGCCAACTCATCGATAATACCATGCAGAGAAAGATAATTATCCATTTGAGTGACCCAACCTGTGGGATCGAAACCATGAAATTTATTGACCTCAATGTGGGGAATACAAGGGTGACGATGAAAGGAGTTGGATTGAAAAGGCAGATAATGAGAGGAATCAACAGCATCTAGTTGGGTCGAGAAGGAAGGACCCAGAGTGCGGTTCAACAACTGGTCGATAGCAGACTGGAGGGTGTTAAATTGGTTCATGAATTTTGCCTCCATGGTGTCAAATTTGTGTTGGACTTGGGTCTGGAATTGTGTAATGCAGGAATTGGTAGAGCCAATCTCTAATGTCACATGGTGGATGGATTCTTGTACTTGATTGATGGAAGCTTGCATATCTTGGTTGCGAGTGGTGGTCATTTGGAGAGGAGGAGTGCAGGTAAGGGAAAAGGGGTGGGTGAGACCATAGAAAAAGGACTTATAAGTTATAGGTACCATGACGATCAGGGAGAGAAGGGAGATATAATGGAATAGGCAGAAAAATAGGGAAACTGGGAAGGGGTCGGGTCCATTGAAAAAAAAAAGGATTAAAAATGAAAGGTATGATTGTGATCAGGAAGAAAAGGGAAATCCAATGAGATAGGTCCCAAATAAGTGTGTCAGTGGGACCACTATACTCTTTTTTTTACTCATGCAAAGTTATACTCTAGCTTGAATAATATTGTTGTGGTGAAATGCCCAACTGCTTAACAGGAAGAAATGTGTAGTAATTTCACAACCAGAATGTAGAAGGCATAGTTGTGCGGCAATAGATCTTGTCTTTTTTGTTTTTTGTTTCCGTCCCAAGGGTAACGTATTTAGGGTTTCTACAAACAAGGGTTTTCCCTATGCTATAGCTCTTTGATATACGTGCAGGGTTCAAAAATAGTACTCGACCCAATATCTTAGGGCACCAACTAAGGAGGCTAGATCGTTCCCTTAGTCGTACTACCCGACTACCTATGTACTAGAGAGTATCTTCTCGAGTGTTGTTCTCAGTGGCACTATGTCAGGAAGCCAATCGGTTTATCTATAGAGGGATTCAGGGTATCGAGGTCGATCTGTATACAGGTGTTTTCTGATGCGCTACCACTCGAAGGGGTACCAACAGGGGTGTTGGCCCTTGACCAAGTTTTGAGGAAATATTGGTCGTGTTTGACCACTTTTGGGACTTCGACAGGCTGGTCGAAGATGGAGCGCCCAGGCAGAGTTAAGATCGCGGGATCTCACTCATTTTTTAGGATTGTGGACCCAGCAAAGGTCTTACTAGGGTTTATGTAATGGGTTATGGGATGTCGGCCCATGGGTTTACCCATGATTAGGCCTTTTTCTAAATGTATAAATAATTAGCTAAGCGATGTAAGAGGTGGTGATGATAGTTGGCTATGTGCACCATATGTTGTAAGTGTTAATGTTGGCTTAGTGCAAGAGGTTGTAAGTGGATTTGTGCAGATGGACTGTGTAAAGTAGGGCTCTGTGCTACTAAGGAATTGGTTGTGTGCCTTGACCTGATTTTGGGAAAGAGGATTTGAAGCGCTGCGCGCAGATCTCCTGTCCTCTGCAAAGTTCGGCTCTGTGGCTTCATGCACAAGAGAATATGAATGTAAGAATATTGAAGACTAATAAACAAGAAGAAGTTGTTTGTGGACGTAGCCCCACACTAGGGTGAACCACGTATATCTTGTGTATTGATGTGCTTTGTGCGATGTGGATTATGTTGTTTATCTGCTTAGTGTTATTGTTATAATGTATGATGAATGCATTTGATGTTGTTGCTTAGTGCTTAATGGTATTAAATATGAATAAATGCTAGATCTGAGCTAATGTTATGTGCTAAGTGATTGTAAGTGCTTGATCTTGATTGTTACCACATTGATCTGTAATAAGGGTTAATCTGCGATGTGAATGAGACTCATGAACTAACACTTATTGTTTCCTAAGTACCCTGTTGAGTGTTGTAATCACATATATGTGTCCCAACTAGTTGTAGACACCTGAGTCCTGCAACCCCCCCTGCCTCTACCTCAGGTGAGACTTCATCTTCTTCGCAGGTGTTTCCGAAGGGGCCAGTATTTAAGGTTTTGTTGGTGCGTTGTTGAAGCATTGAACCCTGGGTCTTCCCCTGTGCCAACAAATGGTTTCATTGCCGGGACCTGAAACTGTGATTGTTGGGAGCTGAAGAAAAGAGAAAGATCTGTGCGTAGATCTTTTGTTGTAGTGCGCATTATTCTAATTGACTTGCGAATCTTTGTGCTAAGAAAGAAGCCAGATCTGAAGAAAAGAGGTAATATCTTAAAGATTTGTACTCTGGTAAGGGTAAGATGAGTAGAAATTTTTTCTTCGAAAGCATGAATCTAGGTGTGTTTGATAGATTTTGTCCTAGTCTGAATGGTAGGGAACAATTAGAAGAAAGAGTTGATCTGAATAAATTTGATAGAAATAGAAAAAGATATGTTATTCCTATGCATGGAAAGAATTTTTGGACTAATAAGTGGATGCATGAACCTAGAAATATTTTTTTCAAATTGCAGGTCCAGCACTGTGATCTCAGTGCATAGTGCAAGTAAGGCTGGGGCTCATTTAAAAGAAAGAGAGGATTGACATTGTGTTATAATTGCATAAGATCGGGACATCTTGCTAAGGAATGCCCTAGTACAGGTCCTATCTATCCTTGTTGTAAATTTATTAGTCATGAGGTTGAGGATTGCCCAAGGATGATTGCTAAAGTTGAAAATATGAACATGAGACAAGAAAACTATAAAGAAGGTCAAGAGACAAAGGATATGTTAGAGAATCAGAAAGAGAAGGAATCAGAGAAATCTCAGACTCTGTTAGTACAGTTAAAAGAAGCAATGGATGACCACAAGGATGTCAGTTTGTCAGAGATCTTGAAATAAAAATAGCGCATAGTTACAAGAATAGAAGACTTCGACATAGATTGTCTATTGAATGAAGAAACACACGTGCATATTATGCCAAAAAGCACTTGTGAAATTTTGGGGAAGCCTACTATGGTACCTTCATTGGGAAGAATAGGCTTGTTTAAAGGAAAGATGATAACCCTATGTGGAAGAGTTACTAATATACCTATGATTGATCATGGAACATCGACTAAAGAAGAATTTGAATTCATTAAATTTGTTGAGAACAGCACCCCTTTTCCACTTTTATTATGAAAGAATTGGAATGAGAAGGATCATATCAAAAGGAAAGCAGAGGAGGAAGCTACAGAACAGATAAAGCAAGAACTAAGGGACTTCATAACCAAAAAAATAGAGAAACTAATAGAAGAACAAGAGGATAGGTTGAAGCAACAGAAGGCCAAATAATTAGCTGTCAAAGTTGAAAGAATGCAGGAAGGCTTAAAGAACCTATCCATGCAGGAAAGAAGTGTAGCCGCCCCGGAAATAGTAAGAGAAGGGACATTAACCTCAGAATCTGTAAGAGCACATCAGCAGTATGAAGTCCTTTCACCAGGAGAGAATAATAATACAAATGGGAAGAGGATTCCAGAAATTGTTAGAGAAGCTCAGATCACAGGAAAGAAGGAAAGAAATCTTAGTAAGAAGAAATCCAAATTAGAAAAACTATAGGAAGTTCCAAATAAGACTTCGTAGGAGGCAGGATTACAGGCCCCGAACCTTGCTGGAACAATAGAACCACGCAGAATGGGACTTTCCCACAGCGAAGCTGACTGCAATTGGGGGATTAGCCTGTCCAATTATGAATTTTAGCAGATGCAACAGAGGCCCTACTTCAGTGAGTCCAAGAAGAAGAGGAGTAGGCTATAGAAGCCTTGAAGCAAGAAAAGGAGGAGGTCTTAGAGAAACTTCGAGTTGCACAAAAGGAGAAAGATGAAATTCGGATGATATTCAAGGAGGACAATGCAAAGATACAGAAAGAAAAAGAAAGGAGGAACACAAAGCAGTTGAGGTCCAAGTGATGAAGCTCACTAAGGCCATTCAACAGCTTCAATCAGTACCTAGCACTCTGTGGGAAGTGCACGACCAAAGGGAGGAAGCCGCAAAGAGCGCAATTGGAAGGATCAAGATCCTCGCATTAGAATGTAAGCAGTTGAGTGATTAAAGTGCGCAGACCTATGAATGCCTCATAGAAGATCCGGAGTTGAGGAAACTGGAAGCACAACTCCAGGAGGTGCAGTAGCAGACATCCACCGTGCAGGCGTAGCTGAAGCTACTCACTGCGGTCAAGCGAATGAAGAGATCACAGGAGTAGCGCGCAATCCAACAGAAGATTACTGCCATCCAGAGCAGAGTCATGGAATCATCACATAGACTACAGTTGGTGCAGGACCAAGCCTACATGATTTTCAAAGAGATCGAAGGACAAGGCTCGCGGCTAGACCAGATGGTTACGACAGTGGAACAGCGCTTGGAAGGGCCTATTACAGAGCAACTGATTCAGGAGTTCATCGAGAAGGAGGCTATGGTGAAGCAATAATTCAAGGCAGCTCAAGCTAAGATCAAGGCCTTTGAGGAAGCGTTGCCTAGATCTGAGTGACTTAGGACGAGTCACAGGTGAGTGTTGGGGGCCTGTTGGTCCTTGACCAAGTTTTGAGGAAACATTGGTTGTGTTTGACCACTTTTGGGACTTCGACAGGCTGGTCGAAGATAGAGAGCCCAGGCAGAACTAAGATCGTAGGATCTCACTCTTTTTGCGGGCTTTTGGACCCAGAAAAGGGTTTACTAGGGTTTATGTAACGGGTTATGGGATGTCGGCCCATGGGTTTACCCATGATTAGGCCTTTTTGTAAATGTATAAATAAGTAGTTAAGCGATGTAAGAGGTGGTGATGATAGTTGGCTATGTGCACCATATGTTGTAAGTGTTAATGTTCGCTTAGTGCAACAGGTTGTAAGTGGCTTTGTGCAGACAGACTGTGTAAAGTAGGGCTCTGTGCTACTAAGGAGTTGGCTCTATGCCTTAACTTGATTTTGGGAAGGAGGATCTGGCGCATTGCGCACAAATCTCCTGTCCTCCGTGGAGTTTGGCTCTTTGGCTTCGTGTATAGAATTAGATGAATGTAATAATATTGAAGACTAATAAAGAAGAAGAATTAGTTGGTGGATGTAGCCCGACACTAGGGTGAATCATGTATATCCTGTGTCTTGATGTGCTTTGTGCGATGTGGATTATGTTGTTTATCTTCTTAGTGCTATTGTTATAATGTATGATGAATGCATCTAATATTGTTGCTTAGTGATTAATGGTATTAAATATGAATAAATGCTAGATTTGAGCTAATGCTATGTGCTAAGTGATTGTAAGTGCTTGATCTTGATTGTTACCATGTTGCTCTGTAATAAGGGTTAATCTTGGATGTGAATGAGACTCGTGAACTAATACTTATCGTTGCTTAAGTGACCTATTGAGTGTTGTAATCACAGATCTTTGTCCCAGCTGGTTGTAGACACCTGAGTCCTGCAACCCCCCTACCTCTACCTCATGTGAGACTTCATTTGCTTCGCAGGTGTTGCCAAAAGGACCGGTAGTTAGGGTTTTGTTGGTGCGTTGTTGAAGCGTTGAACCCTGGGTCTACCCCTGTGCCAATAAGGGGTTACAAGGGTGGCCAAAAAATGTGTTCTTGAGTACTACTTGTATTTCCTACATTTATTACTCCTCGACTATGGGTTTATGTGCATAATGACAGATCTCTGTAGTTTTAAGACTTCGAAATGAATCTCTACCCTGGAAAAAAATAACCCACAATATTCTGCCAAGGAAAGTGCTCTGATGCCACTTTTAAGGTACTAGATCTATTATATTAGCATAAAAGAGAAATAATGCAGCAAATAACACCAAGATAGCAATAGAATATGGAAATATTGCAGAGATAACAGTGGAACAAAAATTGTATGGAACCACAACACTAGAATTATACCTTTATTGATAGGAAACAAGGTTAACTTTCCTCTTCGAGGGGGCAACCTCCAGCAAAGCAAAGCTCTATTACAATAATTTTTCAAGACAAAAATTATCATACCCTCTACTTCTATTTATAATAAATCTATCTATCCAAAAGAACAATCTAGAGGAAGATCCTTCTAGAAGCGGAAGCTTTTATTAGGTCTTCTTACATTTGACTCAAAAAAAATTATTATTTTATTGTTATTCTTATTGTAAAAGTCAAAACAACCCCTCTTAGGGTTGCGTCTTTTCGGGGGTCAATTATGTGTATAAATAGAGGTCGAGTTCCTCTCATTTTTACACACACACAACTCACCTTCTCTTGTGTATTTGGAGCATAGCAAGGAAGGTCTAGCATGGGAGGTATTGGTTTCTTGGTCTTTGGTATCTTAGTCTTGGTCTATTTATGGAGAGATATAATGTGACATTGCACGGGTTGAAGGAATCTATGATGAAGAATTGGTTGCTAGTTTCTCTCCCCCGTGAGGGTTTCCTAGGATATATCTTGTGTTTTGTGATTGTTTATCTTTCATTGATTCTATTACATGCAATTGTTAATGAATGTTAAAGAAGATAATTGTAAGTTCTAAAATTCTAACATGGTATTAGAGTAGGCCTGAATAGAAGATAGTTCACATATCTAGAATTAAAAAGGAGCCATTTTTCTTGATAGAAGTGATTTTCGGACAAGACAAGACCACCAGCAAGTGCTCCCTAGTGGACCGCATCTTTTCCCTGGATCAGATCTTCAGAATCGAGAATTTGTGATTTAGGGGCAGGATGACTACTAGAACCAAGATTGATGAGAAGTTGGAGGGAGCTAACAACTTCAAAGCTTGGAGGTATAGAGTATCCCTCCTCCTAGAAGAACATGATCTAGAGAAGTTCACTAAAGAAGAGGTTTCATAACCAGAGGAATATGAGGCTAAAGCAAAGCACAAGAAGGATATGGTCAAAGCAAAGATGATTGTTGCAGACTCCATTAAGGACCATCTTATTCATCACATATCTTCATTATCCAATCCAAAAGAAATGATGGATTCCTTAACCCGGTTGTTTGAAGGAAACAACATCAACCGAAGAATGACCTTGAGAAATTAGTTAAAGAACGTGAGGATGCAGAATTCAGAAACCAACCACTCTTACTTCTCAAGAGTGAACCAGATCAAGGAGCAGATAGAGGCCATCGGTGATATAGTGAATGGAGAAGAAATGGTGATGACCACCTTGAATGGCCTCCTAAGGTCATGGGATGCATTTATTCAAGGGATATGTTCAAGAAGGAAGCTAACCAAGTTCTGTAGGCTATGGGAAGATTGCAACCAAGAAGAATCAAGGACGGAAGCAACAGAAGAAAAGATGACAGATGAGGATCAAGCCCTAGCTACCCACACCAAGAAAGGAAAGAGCAAGAAAGAACCCTCCTCACCCAAGAAGTTTCAAAAGGGATGAAGAAATAACCCAAATATCATATGTTTATGTTGTAATAAATGGGACACATTGTTGGGAATTGTTCCCTCATTTAAAGACCAAGGGAAAACAAAGGAGGTAAAAGGCATCATGTTCATATAGTTGAAGATGATGAGCCACCCAAGAAGATTTCAAAGGAAGATGAATCAAGTGATGATGAGTATGTTCATATCTCAAGCCTTACAGGAACTGTCACTCATGGAAGTGACATTTGGCTGGTGGATAGTGGTGCTTCCAAGCACATGACAGGTTATAAAGACTCTTTGTCTAACCTTACTCATAAATATTCACTGCACAAGGTGAAATTGGGAGATGACTATCAATATCCAATCAAAGGAGTAGGAGAAGCCTCCTACAAGTTAGACTCAGGAAAGCCAATGAAGATGAAGGAAGTTCTCTATGTTATTGGATTGAAGAACAACTTTCTCTGGATTTCATCATTGGATGAGAAGGGTTACAGAGTTGCATTTGTTGATGGAAAAGTTCTTATGTGGCCTAGAGCGAAGACTTTTGATGATGTTATGGTGATTGGAGTTTAAGAGGGAGGACTCTAACAATTGAAAGGGCAATCAGATTCAACATTAATTCATGAAACTGTGAATCCCACTGAATTATGGCATAGGATATTTTCTCACCTACATTACAAGGCCCTACCAAGTGTGATCAATAGGGTGACGATACTTCCATAGATCCAGGAAAAACTAGACAACATGTGCAAAGGTTGTGCACAAGGCAAGAACGTGAAGTAGTCATTTCCCAACAACAATAACATAGCCAAACGACTATTGGACATAATGCACTTGGATGTGTGTGGAATGATGCTAGAAAATTCACTAAGCAGGTATGTATATTATCTGTCTTTTATTGATGATTACTCATGTAAAACTTGGATCTACTTATTGAATGCAAAGAATGAAGTGTTTGGAAAATTCAAAGAATTTAAGGCACTGGTAGAAAACCTGACATAGCGGAAGATAAAGACCTTGCGATTAGATAAAAGAGGAGAATTCACTTTAGATGAATTCAAAGAATATTTCAAGGAAGTTCGGATTAAGAGGGATATTTCTACTCCCTACAAACCTTAGGAGAATGGAGTAGCAGAAAGGAAGAATCATATAATCATGGAAGTAGTGAAGGTTATGATCCATGATCAAGATCTACCTATGCATCTGTGGGAAGAAGCAACAAAGATTGCAGTGTACGTGCAGAACAGAAGTTCCTACAAAGTAATTGAAAACAAGACACCACGGGAGATGTTTTCAGAAGAGAAGTCAGAAGTCATCCATCTAAGGATATTTGGTTGCCCCGTATTTGTGCATGTCCCCAAGGAAAATAGGACAAAATTGGATCCATCCAGAAAGAATGGAATATTTGTTGGTTACAGTGACATATCGAATTCATACAAAATATCTATTCCTGGTCACTGGAAACTTGAGATTAGCCGAGATGTCACCTTCGATGAGAGTGCATATTTCAACAAATCAAAACAGGACTGTGCAAAAGAGGTTCATGACAAGGAGAATGAAGTTACTAGAGTTCCAAAGGCATAAGAAGTTGAACCAGAGGAAGTCATTCATGAGGATAATGACATGGCAGAACCTCAGAGGCCAGCATAGATTCCTTCTCACAAGAGAATACTGGCTTGGGCACAGGATCTCATCAGAGATGTAGAAAGATATGGTGCCCCAGAAAATTATCTCAGGCAAAGTAAGAATTCAAAACCATATTCCAGCTATGTGGCATGTTGGTGTGATATCATGGATGTAGAATCGTCCAGTTAAGAAGAGGCTGCAAAAAAGAGGGTATGGAAGGATTCCATGGGAGAGGAATATCAGTCCATAATAAAGAATGATGTCTGGGATGTGGTCCCCAGACCGAAGGAGAAATCAGTAGTAAGTTCAAAATGGATCTACAAGACAAAACATACAGCTAATGGCAGTATTGAAAAGTATAAGGCTAGATTTGTGGCTTGAGGATTCTCTCAGAAGGAAGGAATTTACTATGAGGAGAATTTTTCTCCCATGGCGAGATATACCTCGATCAGGACTATACTTTCATTGGCCAAAATAATGAAATGGAAGGTGCATAAGATGGATGTGAAGACAACCTTTTTGAATGGTGAAATAAAAGAGGAAGTATATGTGGAGAAACCACAAGGGTTCGGGGTACATGAAAGGGAGACACATCTATGAAAATTGAAGAATGATCTATATGGATTAAAGCAGGCACCCGAAGCATGGTATGGCAGGATCGACAGTTTTCTGACGAGCTTAGGATTTACAAAGAGCAGTGCAGATCCTAACCTTTAATTTAAGGTTGTCGATGATGGTCTAGTAATACTATTGTTGTATGTGAATGACATGTTTCTAACAGGTGTGAAAAATCTCATCTCAAAGTGTAAGAGAAAACTGGCTACTGAGTTTGAGATGAAAGATCTCGGGATGATGCATTTCTTTTTGGGTTTCGAGGTATGGAAAAGACAGAATTAGATATTTCTGAATCAAGGGAAGTGTTGTTCCTGAGTCTGTACTTAAGGCTCAAAAGTACAGTGTCAAGGCATCCAAAAGTGGTTAGGATAGGGAGAAGGGAGGGAGTCAACCCTCGGAGAAAGAAACTAAGGGAGATTTCTTCGTTGGGGTTGTCTGGCTTCGAACTGTTCCTGAATATTTATGTCTCGTTCAATAGCTGCCCATGATTGTTCAAGTTCGACCCAGTTAGTTGTTGTTTTAAGGATAGTGTTGAAAAGGTTTAGAGCGATGTGTGTTTGGTTCAATAATCCAGGTTCGACGTTACGTTGAGTTGGTATAGGGACTGTCATGGGGGAACAGTAAAGATATAAAAGACTTTTAGGAAATATTAAGTGTTGTCTCAGTTTGATCTTATAAAAGAGAACTTATAGTTGCAGAAATAACATATAGATGCAAATCTAAGGCTCGTTCCCGTAACTGTATCATATTTTTATAAAAGGGATGAGATGAGAGAAAAACATTGAGCCATTTACAACGTAAAGTTCCAACCTGTGGGAAACTCACGACATAAACGGGAGAGGAAAATATGTAAGAAAATAACCAATGTAACAAAGAATATATGTAGAATTCTGAAACTGCAGATTGGTCTTACACAGCTAATAGCTGGTGCAGAGGAGAGGCAATAAACAATTAAAGAAAACCCAAATTCATTCGTTATAGTAGTGGTCGTACTAAATTACAACGAAGCACATCAATTATGAATATGAATTGAAATGTAAAAATGAGATACAAGGAAGCAAACTTGTGATACAGAAGTGACGGAATTGAGAATCTCGGATCCGCTTGTATTAAATCTAAATGCACAAATTCTCTTACCAAAACTCAAAAAGGGTCCAGCCCTGTTTATTTCTCTCTGGGGTATATTTATACAATTTTTACAAAGCAAGTAGAATCTCAATAGTCGCAAAACTTCAGTTATGACAGAAGGGAGAGTAATCGCTCCATTTTCCCAACTCCGTCTTCACTTAGTGCCAGGTGCTCGTCTTCGCGCAGACTCGGTGCAGGCGATACATCTTTCCACAAGTTGAGATACGAGCCGTGAAGGCTCCGCTTGACAGCTGGCCTCTACGAAGAAACATTCATGGGCTAACTGTTGTAGCTTGTCTCCCATTTGTGCATCGATGATGTCGAGGGCACTTAGTTGCGCGTTGGGTTGGATCATGTGCTTATCAACTCGGGCCATATCCACCATATCTATCTGAGAGATATCGGTCGAATCTCTCTCATCCTTCTCTTTTAGATCGAACGAAATCTGTTCGACATTCATTTGTATCAATGTTTCTGCGTCGCCTCTACTGTCTATACCCAACAGCTCGCCATCTATAGAATTGAAGGCTTCTTCTAATGAATTAGTTACCTTTTGGGCTTGCTCCTTGCCCAGGCTAATGTTGTGCTCCCAATCCTTCAGCAGAATATTACCTCTGGTTTGTTCTGGGATGGTGAGCCCGGGAGGACTCGCTGAAACTCTGTTATTTGTGGCTATTACCGCCTCCTGGAAGGTGACCCGAGCTGCTTCTGCATCTCTTTCTCTGACAGTCAGGTTCTCAGAAACCTGATTCGTCAACAAACAATTCTCTCGGATTGCTCCCACTTTGGTGAGCAAATTCTATTGTGCAGAAGAGATTATGTTCTGAATCTCGATCACTCAGGATTTAAATCTCTCAACGTCGATCATTCTGCTTTCGACGATCATCGCCCGAGCCTGCAGCTCTTCAATCATAATCCTCTGTTGACCTGCCTGTATCCGACCGTCTCGGACCAATAGATGTGCTTGCTCGAGCTTGGTCTTAAGCACCTCTATCTCATTTTTATCAGCTATTCGGGCCAGTTCTATCTCTGCGCTTACCTGGCCCTGAGCATTTTCCGTGGCCGAGGCCAATCTGGCCTCGAGAGTCTTGATCAGGAAATTTTTCCTATTGAGTTGGTTCTTCAAAGTTCTGACCGAAAATTGATTCATTGATGCATACGCTCCTAGCATCCCTGCAATCTCGGTGGTGAATTGCTCATTCTTTTTATTTTTTTCGTCGGTCATAACTTTGAACTTCTTAGCAGTCGATTCTCCCTCCTGGTAGAATTCCCTTTTTACTACCGCTTTTCTCTTTTTATCAAAGAAGAACTCATTTGGAAGAAGTTCTTCTGCTCTTATGGGCCTCAGTTCTTCATTAAATATCCATCCCTCGCTGACATTTCCCTGTGCCGACTGCAATGGTGTGACTGAGGTGATGGGTTCTCCGATTTGTTTTGTCGACTCTCTCGGAGTGTTGACAGGATTCTGCTTCTTTGGCGGCACTAGAGTCTTTGTTTCAGTCTCCGGCTTCTGTTTCCTTGGTGGGTCTAGAGTTTTTACTTCAGCCTCCAGATTCTGTTTCTTTGGCGGGTCCGGAGTCTGTGCCTCTGCTTCGGGCTTCTTCGTTGGTTCCTCCTTGTCCTGTTGTTTTCTCGAGTCGGGAATAGCATCTTTGGAGCCTTCCGCGTCCTTCTGTTGTGTCTCGGAAACACCCGAACCTCCCAACACAGCGGGGAGACAGCTTCGTCTATTTTTCTGGAATCTCAATACAGCGGCTATGTCTTCGGGTGCCAAGGATTGGATCCGGACTAGAACTTCTTAATAAGACCTTGGCCCTCGAAAAATATCATCCGAAGGTGAGTTCTCATGCTCGAATCTCTTGAGCCCACAATTTGCTAAATGGTTGCTTACAACCCTCTGCGGATCATGTTTCTTATACTTGATGGAGACCAACTTCAGGTCTTCCAGGGCTGCAGCCTCGGCCTTTGCATGCCCAAAATCCAATAAAGAGTAAGAATTCAGTTGAATGGGAAAACATGGCCACACCTTCTTTGAGTATCCTTTGAGTTCTTTACTTACCCCGCCAATTACTGTCTGTCGGGCGACCTTGCGACAAGCCATCTTGTCGGGGATGAACAATGGTAGCGCAAGTGGGGGAACGGCAGCCCCGAACACTCTGAAGTACGAGAACTCTGCCTCCACATACCAGTCTGCTATGCCACTCAGATTTGCAGCAATGTTGTCCGAGATACGAGGTGGTGGGTGACCAAAAATGGCGATATGCAGGGGCACCATCACCCAGTTGAAAATTTCGTATATGAAACTGTCTGCTTTATTTTCCCATAACTTTTCATGGTATACATGTATGGGCATGTCTTCGGCCGAAGTCCAAGCCCAGCTCATCAATGGGAATGGTTTCATGGAACATATCGCGTCCATGATATATGCGGACATGAAAAATGAGGACGGCCTTCCACTTGCCTTCTGCTCCCGATACTCTGTGACCCGGTTGGCCAAACTGTCCGAGAGTATCTTTGCCCAATTAAACGAGCAACCTTCTGCGACCCGAAACATCAGGGGCACCCACGCAATGAAAAAATGTGATGTGTCTTCCCTCCCAAATAGTCAGCATGTCATCATTGCCACATACTTATACTGTGGCTCCAGCGAAGCGATTGAATAAACGCCCTGGTCATTTGTTCTGAATTTCGCGGAGCGCGAAACCCAATCCTTTATCAAACCGGGCATGGTTTTATCATATTCTGTGCACTCCTTTTCTTTGAACTTCTCCAGGAATTCAGCATCATATGTGTACTCAGATGTCATCGGAAGCTTATACATGGTTTGGATATGTTCCGATCTAAAAGTCCCGATCGTGACCCGCTGCTGGTTCATGATAGTTCTGGTGCGTAGGTCTATGTGATCCAACGCCCATCGGATCATGTCATAATATGGGAGCAACCATGGTCTGGTTGCTACCCTGTGCATTCCGGATTGGACAACTATCTTGTATTTAGTGTTCAGATCATCCTTTTCATTGTCGTCTGAGTCTGAATAGTTCACCAATTCTGATTGCAAAATGTCTAAAACAAATGACCAGCTGGGGACCGAGTCGGCACTCCGGGGCAAAGTGTCAGAGACATTGTCTGAGCCTTGTCCTGTGACCTCGACATTCTCTTTTGCTGCTTTCCGTGGAGCCATAGCCGAAGCTTGCGTTTTCGCCCTTCTATGATAGAACTGCGTATACATGCAGAAATTAGTTCACTCAGAAATGACGAGCTCTGTGTGCTTATGTAAATGTGTTCGTTAGAATGAAATGAAACTCTTATATATATTTGAAAACTCGGTACTTTTCAAAATAAGCTTGTCAAATCGTGATTAGAAATAAATTAATTGCGTAAAAATACGATCTTATATGCGTAGACTTACCCTTTATCTTCATAAATGTCATAAATTTCTAGCGGTTTGACAGTCAGTCAAAATATGGTGAGAAATGGCTACCTCGAGAAACATGCAATCCTCGAGGCGCGGGATATATCTCATTTTAGCTTGATCAATCAAATCTTACCAATTTTAATCGACTTGTCGTCATTCGCTACATCGTGGGTTTCCTTTTAACACTTTGAGTCTCCAACTCGTGAGATCGCAAGGACCGACTTTGGCTTAATTAACGGTAATCGCAATTTGTGGCATAATTAATTTTATAATCATTTTATTCATCACATCGCCACTCGAAACTTCGAAGACAAATTTATAGGAGACTAGTACGCCGAGTCGCGAAACCGTAAGATGGCGATAATTAAGACTCAATTAAGGGGAAGAAAATCTCGAATTAGGCAATTAATTAATCATGTTATAATTACCTCGTGCCTTGGTGAGTTGGGAATTAGAAGCTATGATTTTTGAAAAAGATAATGCCGAGTGGAGAAATACCGAGAACAAACTCAACCATGGTTAGCCGTTTTGCCTCTAACCCTTGCCAAGGGTCATCCAGAAAAGGCCTCGCATTCTCGGCTCTCGGGGTTGTAAAAATAAAAAATTTGGTTCGACAAACGCCGAGGCGCGAAATTCTGACGACGTCTAATCACGAGTTAAAAGACTTTTCCCTGGTTATTGCTTAGAGTGAAAATTAAAAATGACTTCATCGTTTCGTGACTTGGGACGTATGAATTTATGAATTACGGTATCCGACCTGCGAGATCCCGAAACAGAACCAAAAAAAGAGGGAAAACTTCCATGAAAGGTAGGGCTTATTTCGAGAGTAAAAGAAAACGTCGTTGCTCACGCGACCAGCTTTCAGATGTCTCATCTTCTCGGATGGCAAAAGAAAACCAACTTTAGACTTCAAGCATCAAATTGAAAATTGTGACAGGCCAAAAACAAGGGCGGCTCCAACAGGAAGTATGCAGTGGAAATCTTGAAGAGGATCGGGATGTTGGATTACAAGTAAATGGCTACACCTATGGTATCAAATATGAATTTGTTGCAGGATATGACTTCAGAGACTGTGGATGTTACTTTAAACAAGAAGATGGTGGGTTTGTTGATGTACTTGACGAACACGAGACCATATATATGTTTTGTTTTGAACACCCTGAGTCAGTATATGGAGCAACCCATGCAGGTTCATATGGTCACAGCAAAACATGTGATGAGGTACCTTAAGTGTACATTGGATTATGGTCTCAGGTATGTGACAAACCATGAGTTCAGGTTATATGGATATTCAGATTCAGATTGGGATGGTAGTATTCCTAATCGGAAGAGTACTCCAACATATTGCTTCAATCTAGGCCCTAGTAAGGTTTCGTGGAGAAGAAGGAAGCAGTCACGTGTAGCACTCAGTACGGCTGAGGATGAATATGTGGCAGGATGTGTAGCATGTAGAGAAGCAATGTGGCATTGGAATTTGTTGTCTGGGTTATTTTGTCTCAAACTGGAGGCGACCTGCATTTGGTGTGACAACTGGAGTTGCATGAAGTTGTCATAGAGTTTGGTGTTCCATGATAGGTCAAATCATATCGAAATAAAATATCACTATATCATGGAAATGGTGCAGAGGGGAGCAGTGGGGCTCCAGTACATGACTATCGAGGAGAAGGTTGCAGACGTGTTGACCAAGCCACTGTCGAGGATGAAGTTCAAGCACTTCAGGGACAAACTTGGCATGGTCCCTCTTCAAAGGGAGTGACGAGGTACAAATGCATTATGGGTTAGTGAATGTCCTGGGGACATGTTGTAGCTATTTGAGAGCTAACCATGGGCCTTGGATGCATTAGTTGTCAAGTCACAGGGGTGCATATGATGAGTTACAGATGCATTGCGGAGTAGTGGATTTCATGGTGACATATTGAAGCTATTTGAGAGCTACCCATAGTGCATTGGATCCATTGGCTATGAAGTCATGATGTATTATGGATATATGATGATGTATAGATTCATATGTTCAATAGTCAATGGTCACAAGCTTGTGTCACAACAAAGAATACCTTCCTAGTTAAAAGGAGTGTTGATTTTTTGATGTAACTACGGAAGATATTCTTTTGTATTTGTATTGGTCAAACCTCGAGAAGGTTATTGTTATCTTATTGTATAAATCGAATCAAAAGAAATTATTATTTTGTTTTTATCCTTATTGTAAAAGTCAAAACAACCCCTCTTAGGGTTGCGTCTTTTCGGGAGTCAATTATGTGTATAAATAGAGGTCGAGTTCCTCTCATTTGTACACACACACAACTTGCCTTCCTTTGTGTATTTGGAGCATAGCAAGGAAGGTCTAGCACGGGAAGTCTTGGTTTATTGGTCTTTGGTATCTTGGTATTGGTCTATTTGTGGAGATATATAACGTGACATTGTATCATTTGAAGGAATCTATACTGAAGAATTGGTTGTTGGGTTTTCTCTCCCACGAGGATTTCCCAGGATATATCTTGTGTTCGGTGATTGTTTATCTTTCAGTGATCCTATTACATGCAATTGTTAATGAATGTTAAAGAAGATAACTGTAACTTCTAAAATTCTAACAATTATTCCAACCAAGTGGTTGTAGCAAACAATTACTACATCAGCAAGATCTAACCACAAATATCAACAAGTAAATTGTGCAAATGATAGCCAATAATTAGTAGAACAGTAATCTAGGTTCCCAACTAAATTTCAGTCGTAGAATAGTGAGAAAAGATTGAAAGAAATATGATTTTGCAGAAGACCTAATGGTTGTAGCATTAATTTATAACAACATAGAGAATTACCTGGCTAAAGAAGACACCCTTAGGGCACAAGAATTCTTATAACATATAAAAAATAATCCAACTTGAACAAGTACAATATCTCATAAATTCACGTATACCAATGCAAGAATATTGTATCTCCAATGCAACTTAGACTAGTGCCAAATCAATTGGATTATGGAATCTCTTGTTTAGGAGCTAGTTTTGTTACTTCTCTAAAGGTGTAAGCCCTTTTACTCCCTAGAGAAAACTAAACTAGCAAGGTAAATCTAGGAGGGTGTAAGCCCTTTTACTCCTAGCAACCTTTGCAAAAATATAACTTATCAAAAAATAATAAGATAGACTTTATGGAGGGTGTATGCCCTTATAATCCTCCAAGGGTCTAGACAAATCAATGCTTGAAACAAGAAGAAACCAATTAATAAATGTGGAAATTGCTTACCAATTCCAAGAATAACATGAAGAAACCCTTATTTATCAAGTATATTCCACCAAAATACCTAGAACAATCCTTCCAAGAGATAGTGCCTCCTTTATCTTTACCAATGAACAAAGTACTAGCATCCAAGAGACATGCAAGAGAGAGAGAGAGAGAGAGAGAGAGAAATGCCCAAGTAGGGTGAAAATTTCAGCCATGTAATATGTAATTCTCAAGTGAGTTATGGTGAAAATGAAAAATGGCAAGACCTTTATTTATATAAGGTCTTGTCAAACCAATTTTTCCACTTATCTAAAGTCAGCCACAAATAAGGGAGGCTGACCTCCTCTATTTGTCCTTTTAAAACTTGTAATTCAAAATTACAAAAAGAAATTTCCCTTTTGGGGGTGATGTCATGCCCTAAAGGGTGACGTTGGGCCTCTATGAGAGACATTTTGACCCTTGATGAAGAAAATTGGGCCTCCAAAGGCCATATTCCTTGCTACAAAGTTTCATAATGCATGTAAAGTGTCTCTCTCTCTCCATCAAACCAATCCATGTTACCATCAACCATGAGAACCCCATCAAAAACCCTAAGCCCGTGTGACGTCTAGAGCATAGAGTGTGATGTTTTAGGCCTTCCAAACCCAACGTTGAGGTGAGAGGAGATGGAAAATGGTCATTTCATGGCATCCAAGTGCCTCCAAAGGAAACTTTCATCCTCCCATGTGTCCAAGGAGAGGGGGTGCATCATCCAACCTATGGGATTTATGCCCCAATGAAGGATCAAGCAACCTTGTTCCTCCATGATAATACTTCCACCTGGAAAGGCCCTGTAAAGAAAAATAGATTCTCCCTTCGAGGGTCCACAAGTCACACATATCATTCTAAGTAATACATATCTAATAAAAGAACCACCCAAACATGTGCAACAAATCCCCCTTTTTCAAAATAAAAAAATGCTCAAAGACCTTATACAACTTGCCAAATTTAAATGTGGGAGGGTTTTCATGGTGACCTATTGGGTAGATCATTCCCTAAGTCAAGGAGTGTTTCCCAAGGAGACCCTTTCAAATTCATGTAAGAGAGTATGAAATGGATGGGGGTGTAACTTTTGGGCATGGGGTTTCTTGATATACAAGGGATCATATTGTCTCATTTATGGGAGCCTTTATTGAGGGTGCACTTTCTATTGAGTTACCAACCATTTGCATGCCACCTTTTTCCAAACCCCTTTTTTTCATCTTTCCAATCCTTTCTTTCATTTATAATTTGAAAATTTGAGGGTCCCCCTTTTAGGGTTTCCAAGCTTTAGCATTAATTTGGGACCGGGGTGAGCACTAAGTAAGTAGAGCTCAATTTGGATCATCTTTTGATGGTCCTTATATTTTGTGTTCACTTTCTTATCAACATTAGTTTCTTACTATTTTATAGCAATTGTTATCTTCCTATAGGTCGTCAACCCCTCTTCCCATGAAATGAGGTACAATCCCTTCTAGGGTCAGTAATTCCTGAAACCAAAAATATGAGGAAACGAAGGGAAATAAATGTGGAAAATGATAAGTATGGACAAGAGTGGTACGATAAATATTCAAGGAGACCCCCCAATATCAACCCTATCCCCGAGGGTGACCCACTTGTTAGGACAACATATCAACCACCAAGGTGAAATGAGGCAAAAGGCATAATTTCCAAGAAAACGTTTTCAAAATCAAGAAAGGATCATTTCCAACATGTTCAAATTCTTCATTTATTAAAATGACACTTACACAAACACCATACTTGTTACCTCATGGAGAAAGACTTGTTGTCCTCTGTGAGCCAAGTTGGTTGTGGTGGATGTTTTTGTCATTGATGGGATGGTGATGTGTGGTGAGTGGAGGGTTTTGCTTGTTGATATGCCTCTCGGTACTCTATGTATACAACATGTGAGCCTCAATACATCATATCCTTAGTTATCCCTAGAAATGGGGGATAACAGGACCAATAACATATCGAATTGCATCACCACCTACTATTAGAGCTCATGATGTGTTCCACGTGTCTTTGTTAAATAAATGTGTGCATGAATATAATCATGTTATTGATTGGACTATGATACAAGTGGAACCAGAAGGAGAATTCCAGCCAAAACCAAAATGTATCCTGGACAAGAGAGAAACAATGCTTCATAATCAAACCATTGTGCAGGTCAAGGTGCAATGGAAGCACTTTGGAGCAGATAAATCTACATGGGAGTTGGAACATTCCATGAGATTGACATATCCATTTTTGTTTTATGTATAATTGTATAAACATGGTGTTTTAAATACTGTGGACGGTGTTTCTTTTAAGGTGGAGGGGAATGTAACTCCCTATTTTCTCGCAAGACTGTAATTATGCTAATACTTCATATGATTACATTTATGAAACATGTAATCATGTTTTGATTAATGAAAACAACAAATAGCTGACTGAGAGGGAACAACCTTGAAAGTATTGGCCATGATACATAATGGGAATTGATGAAGCAGGGAATTGATTACGTGGTTGGGTAAGGTGGAGCTAAGTTTTTTTTATGAAGAAAATAGGAAGCTTGTTTAACAAGCTAATATATGCTTGCTAAGAATAAACTGATACTTCTTGACATACCTGATATGAATGAGCCATGTGACCAGTTATGGAAGGTTAGGGAAACGGTTGAGGCAGTTAATGGTTCTTGACGAATTGGTATTTTGGAGAAGCAAAGGACCAATTGAATGACCTGACAGCAGGACATCGCGTTTTTTCCCCTTCAAAATGCTACACGTTGTAGGTTGCATCTGTAGGAAATCCATGGGAACCCAAAGGAAGTCAATGGAGGAAGAGACCAAAGGCGGAAAAACACCACCAGAGACCACAAGCGAGAGACCAAGGAGACTAGACACTCAACAAGTAGAGTGTGGTATCAGAGACAAAAGAAACGAATGCACACACGGGAGTGGAAAAAGAGAAAATCAAAACCAGAATCGTGAACAATAGACTCACAGAGAAAAAGGGCACAGGGAGCAGAGGTGCTTATGGGCGTAGATTTAAGAAGAGAAGAAAATGGAAATATTTCCTTGAATAAAATAGGAAGCTTTTCCAATTTAAGATTGATCACCCTGAACAGAGGAGACCCAAATCCAAACTAGAGAAAAAAGAACTACAACTTGGTGCTTACTAGACTAAAATTGACACTCGTAAGAGGAGGTCACCGAGGGAATGTTTAGCAGAGAAGGGAAAGGACTCCCTTGTGTAAAGGAAATCCAATTGAGAAACCACTAGATAAACCTATATAGTTCCTGAGCTTAGTGGGAAGGGGGAAACTTTTGTTGTTGTGAGTGAAGGAAGGAGAGTAACCTTCCTGGATCATCTGAGTTGGAAACTAGTTGAATTGTTCCTCTTGTGGTATCATGGCTTGGTACAGGGGTGGTGTATTGTAGGAATTCACTCTACAGTATGGCCTAAGGTTGGTAGGAAATGAATCCTCTCTTAGTCAGTTGGTATTGGAAATTTACCTGATTAGATAAGTGTATAACTTGACTTGTTAAATTGTGTATGCATGATGTATATATGTAATCGTATGATTTAATGCGGAATGTAAATCCTCGCGAAGAATAAGAAGGAACCTATGAATTATTAGGATGAGTTGGCATTGCCATTGTTTATCCTATCAATTGATAGATCATCTAAGTGTGGACAGTGCTTTCCCTAGGAACCTTGTGGCCTTAGATGAAAGTTTGCAGGACATGGAAAAAACATCATTTAACCAATGATGTGGGTGTCTTGTTTGCCGGAGAGATCCTTGTGAATAATAGAGGACCCCGAGTCCTAAGAAAGTTGTGATATTTATGCGGAAAGCTTACAATATATGCAAGATCTTCCCTTTTGAATTTGAGTGACTAGTGACGGTCGTAGAGTGTTTTTCAGACTCTTTAAGGCTTGGATCGAACCCTACAGAACTCTGGAATTTGAGTAAGTCCCCAAGTCGAAAAGTTAGCTTGGTAGCTTGGGAAAGTTAGCTTGGGTTTTGTAGCTTGGAGTTTTTGGAGCTTGTATATTGGCTTTGAGCTTTGCTTTGCCAAGATAGATTGTTGATCTCAGAATCCTTGGAACAAAAGTGTGTGGGAAGCAAGGGACTGTTGGAAGGGACCTTACAACATTAAGGAAATGGTTGTATTCTCCTTTTCACATTTTTAATACAGTAATATATTTTCTTTCCCATAAAATTGGTCTTATTTTATTGTATGACTCCTTGATCACATACATAGGTTTTGTTGAGTATACATTGTTGCTTTCACTTCGTTTGCTTATGTATTTTTACAGGTTTAGCATCCCATAAGCCTTGGAACGGAGCGAGGATGACACTAGAGAGGATGAACAATGTTTAAAAGGTATGTTATTTATCCTTGTTAGTTAGTATGCTTAATAATTAAAACTTAGGGGAAGTTTTATATTTTGTCTTGTTTTGTTCTAGTTTCGGGGTGAAACTAGGGAGATCTGTTTGTGTCTGTACCTACCAATTTGTCTGATAACAAAATTGGCGACCATACTAGGGATCGGATTGTTTTCCTAGTTTTTCTTCCTTTACTTCTTTGATTGCCTGGGTTATGTTTTCTGAGTCACTGGAAGATCCAGATAAACTCTTTGACTGTTTAAATTCACTGGAAAACCTTCATGCTTTTTATTTTTTCCATTTTTCATTTGATCGTCGCACCCTACTTTGAGAGATAATGCGACGATCTAGGATCGACGTACCCTACCCATTTGACACAGTGCGACATCATCGCACTCTATTTGTTCTCTATCCTATGACGATCAAGGATCGTCACTCTGTGTTAGTCTACAACCTGTGGCGATTGTGAAAAAAATTGATTTTTTATGGTTTTTCTTGCCCAGATCTTAGATATGGTTTTAGGGTGATTTGTTGGGTCTAATTACAATCTACTTGACAGCTTTGAATATGATTTTAGCTATCTTTGAAACAAAAACTTTAATTTCTTGCTTTGCATTAGATTGGGGGAAACCTTGCATTTGAAGTAGCAAAATTGCATGGTTTTTGGCATTTTTAATCTTGAATTCTTAAAAAAATTAGAATCATGTATTGGTGTACAGTGTCTTTGGCTCATTTCTTGAATATATTCAGATTAATGAGTTTCATAAAATTTTGGGACATTGTGCATCTGGGAATGATAAACGTTTTCTCCTTCTCGTATGATAGCTTTCATCAAAGTGAAATATTTGCATTCTTATTTCTTTGCATTGTTTAGAGTCGGTCAAAACACCATTTAGTCCATGCCATTTTCCGCTTGAGTAAAGAACAGCCTTAAAATAAAGCGCTTATAAAAATTGATTAGACATTTTTATATTTTTTGGTAACAAACCTACATTAGATTAGTTGTAGGGCTTTGGAATAGGTGTGAAAGATAACTTTCCAAAGTTGCAAACAAACATAGTATCTTGTGATAGGGAGAGTTCAAATCCACTTGCTACAATTTTTCCTGGGAAGCCCTTCTAACATAAGGGTCAATCATGAGGTCACATTAAGACTGGCAGAGTTACTCACCCTTCTTTGTTGGTTTTGGTATAAATATTGTGCGTATTATTGGGGGTCACTTGAGGGTATGCCCACGATTATGTGTGGGAGCTTCTAGAGTTGATTTTGGGCTAGATACCCTGCCTTTGTGCGTGAATCGGATTGTCGACTATTTCCCCAAGAATCATTGTCGTAATTGGTAACCTTAGTATCCTATCTCTTTAGGGTCTTTACACAAGGTGATTGTGGAGGGGCAAGTCTTCACGGTACCTAAAATCGACGTTGGCCAAACTCACTTGGGCTCCTTGGAGAGTATACCCACGATTATGTGTGGGAGATTGCACTAGGGTATAAGTCTGTTAAGCAAGTCGTCAACGTAAATTTTTCACCCGCTCTATCTTATCCCCTTCTTACATTGTTTCCGGGATGTTGGATTTCATCACCAACTAGTGTGTTCATCATAAGAAGGTTTTTTTTCTTGTTTGCTTACTAGATTTTTAGTGCGTGTTGTCTGTTTTCCCTATCAAGGTCTTCTCCACTTGCAAGGTCTCAGCCCCTTCTCCACTTGCAAGGTCTTCTTCAGTTTCATATTCTTCGTTGAGCGAAAGCTCTGAAGCTAGTAACTCGATGGATAAGAAGAAGAATAAAAGGAAGAATAAGAAGAAGAAAAATAAGTAAGGGTCCAAAATTCCAACCACTGCCAGACATGTTGGAAGACAACCAGCTATTGATAATCATGCTGGGAATGTTGATGGTGCTAAGACAACCCAAACCCGTAATCCAAAGTACCCTTGCAGGCTTTGTAAGGGTAGCCATCTTCTTAAAGATTTCCCTAGTCTATCCAAGGTCTTAGAATCATGGTCTACAGCTCCTTTCCAATCCACGTCATCGACCTCTAAACAAAATGTTGATGACCTCCCGTCAACTAGTCATGGTACAGTTGGGAAGAAGAAAAGTAAAGTCAAGTTCCCGTGTATGTTATGCAAAGGGAGTCATCTAACTCACCTTTTCCCTCATATGAACGAAGCCTCGAAATTACTGGAAGACGTGACTATTTCATAGCCTCAACTTCCAATTGCTTATCATAAGCTTTCTCTCAACCCTCCTATAGTTGACGGTATGATCAATTTGGTCCCTTCGTCGGTTAGTTTGGTTGATCATGTGGTCAATCTGGTCACGTCCTTCGTTGAACCAATTGACAAAGTGGTCGATCTGAGCCCATCCTCGGTCAAACCCACTCTCCCGATAGAGAGTGAAATCCCAGTGGTTGATCCATTTCCACCTGTCGACCCTATTCTCCCTTTGGAGAATGAAGCCCAAGTGGTCGATTTGATGTCATTATCAGTCAATCCTACTCTCCCACTAGAGAGTAAACCTGATAATGCCTGCGTTTTTCCCATTGATACAAAATCTACCCTACTAGGGGGAATTCCTCCTTCTCTCGTGGAACCCCCTCCAAGTAATGAGTCTATCCTTTTTTATTGGGGTGCACTAACTGGACCTTGTCTTCCCTCTCACATTCCTTTCAATATTGGAGTGCAATTTTGTGGTCAGGACATTTCTCAAACGTTGATAGATGAAGGTTCGTCTGTTAGTATTTTCTCCTATATTGTTTGGAAAGATTTGGGTTATCCTTAGCTTGTGCCAGTTACGCAGAATCTATTAACTTTTAACAGAAGAACCAATCACCCTTTAGGGGTCCTTCCTCAGTTTCCCGTAACTTTGGGAGGGAAAATTGTCTTTATTGATGTTATGGTAGTCCAAGACCCCTTGGATTTTGATTTACTCCTTGGGAGAGATTATGTCTATGCCATGAAAGCTATCATGTCCACTCTTTTTCGTGTGATATCTTTCCCTCGCGATGGAAGAGTTGTGACTATCAATCAACTTTCATTTGTTGGCCCTGACTTGACCATCAACTCAATGACCTCCCTAAATGGTTCTTATATGCATATAGTATTGCCTCCACCACAGGTCAATTATGTGGCGTTTTCTCCCATGACCTCAACCTCTGATGATTTATATCCAGCAGTTGACATGGTGATCTCTTTGATAGGGCTTTTAGAGCCTGATCTCCTTATCCCCGTCACGGCCCTCGACATGTGTTCCTTCCAGAGTGTGTTTCTTCCATCAAATGAAGATCTCTTGGAATCCATGACCGATTTTTGCTCCTTGACATGGTGTCCTTCCGGAACATTGTCCTCTTGGAAGCCATGATCAAGAAGAACCAGCTTTGAGCATGGTTTTCTTCTTTCAAGAACGTTAAAAAATGAAACCAACTGCGAGGATAGTTTTCGCATCTTTGTAGCAACCTCGTTAAAAAATGAAACAGATCTTACGAGCATAGTTCTTGTTTCTATGTCAAGCTCATTAAAAAATGAAATAGAGGTCCGGGGGTTGAACCTGGATTCGTGAGCATAGTTCTTGTTCCTATGTCAAGCTCGTTAAAAAATGAAATAGATTTTCCCCCTCTTCGATTGAGTCAATTACTTCGTTGCGTATAGTATTTGAAGCTTCCTTTCCTCTGCATGTGCTTTTGGATGAAATGAAGCTTAGGGGGAAACGCTTATAGCCTCTGGACTTCATGCTGAAGTGAAGCCGCTAGATTCTTAAGTTGGGGGATAAGTACCAACCATCCCTGGATTCTGCATTGGGAAGTAGCAAGCATAGTTTTCTCTGGTTCAATCTTGTGTAAAAGTTAAACCACCTACCTCAAGCATAGTTTCCTCTGGTTCGAGCTTGTGTAAAAATGAAACCAAGTCCAAGCATAGTTTTGTTTAGTTTTAAGCTTGTGTAAAAATAATATCTATCCCAAGCATAGTTTTTGTTTTGTTTTAAGCTTGCATAAAAATGAAAACAATCCTGAGCTCAGTCTTTGTTCTTTCTCGTGCTCGTAAATATATGAGAATGTAACCGAGTAAACTTTTATCACTTTTTTGGACTCGTAAAGGTTATACAAAAAAGGAACCCCCTGGAGTTCCCTTTAAGCTCTTTTCAGACTCTCTAAACATGAAAAGATTGTTAAGCGATCTTGTTCTTTTCACACTCGTTAAAGTATTTGAAGAAAACATCTAATGAGCGGTATATTATCACTTTTTCAATCTTGTTAGATTAATTTACGAAAAAGGACCTGATGGAGTTCTCTTTAAGTGTTTTTCAGACTCCCTAAAATTGAAAAACCCCTAAGTTTTATTTCCTTGGACTCATTAAACAAACATCGAAAGGCCCATATGGGACCGAACCACTCCTTCCTAGGGTTCGTTAAAAATAATCCAAGGGACTCATCCAAAGGATGAGCTTACATTACAAGCATATTTTATCCTCCTCAAGCTTGCGTAAAAATAAAGAGGTACTTGCCAAAAATGGTGGGGGGGAAATTGGGAAAGAATTGTATCTAAAACATGTATTCTATGGAAGAGTCACCTTTGAACATGACACCCTTTCACTCGCTTTGTGTCTAGATTGGAAAATTTGCTTGTCTCCTAATCATACTCCTTTATAAGATTACAAATTGGTCTGTGATCCCTGTTGTTGAGTCAGTGTTTCCAAGACAGTTGCCATGTCAACAATATGTTCAAAGAGAAGTTCAACCCGGAAAGCCTTCTATTGCGTCGGCCATTTCTGCAGTCCTTAAGCCTTCTATTGTGTCAGCCATCCTTGAGTCAGTCCTAAATCATTTGTTACTCTGATCTACCTCAAATCATTTTACCCATTTCATGTCATTGATGGGGGATACATTAAGGCCCTCATGTGATGAGTCTATTCATGTTGACTTCAACTCATTAAGGCCCTCATGTGACGAGTCTTCTCCTTGCTTTCGACAGTGGGTTTTCATTGTTGACCCTTGATTGGAAGATTCCATCGAGTGTTCGACTTCAGCTCATTAATTCACACCCATTGGATTGTAATGGTGTACCTTGTGATTCATTGACATTAATGGTGATTTCCCTCGCACTTGTTAACGGTATTCACTAATGACCGGTAATGAAGTGGTTTCTACCATGTTCGACTTCGACACATGTATTTGCATGGTTAGATTTGTAATATAGAGTGATGGAGATGAAGACCCTGAATCTTTACTAACAGATGCAGGTTGCGATAGAGTATATTCAGATTGTTTTGTTGCATAGATCCACAATGTATGTATCGTGGCTGTGTTCAAATTTGAGTCTTTAACACATAGATCCACAGTGTATTTTTGGTGGCTATGTTCAAATTTGAGTCATAATGGCATGGATCCACAGTGTATGTTTGGTGGCCATGACCTAGCTTACTTGACAGGGATCTTTGTATGTCGACATTTATGATTTAAGTCACTTGTATTCTGAGTATGGGAATGCCTACGTCAGTGATGATATATTATTTTTGTTGGATTACTGAGAGGGGGGGTGAATCAGTAATAGAGCAATCTAATCCTTTTTACCCATATAATCCAAGTGTTATATCAATGTAGCATTATCATCCAATAACTGCAGAGTAAATAAGCAATGAACAAATGAACAATCATACACATACAAAGTACACCAGTGTTTTACGTGAAAACCCAAAGCAGGAGAAAACCACGGAATGTTTTTTCTTATATGTCTTGAAGAATTCCATTCATTGGAAGCGCCAACTTCCTTTATTTTCTAGCTGCAACTGGAAGGAGGCTTCAACCCCCTTGTTTCTTAGGCTACAACCTGAGGAAAGCTCCAACTCCCCTATTTTTTGGCTACAACCAGAAAGAGGCTACAACCCCCTATGCTCTCCGACTATAACTGGAAGGTGGCTACAACCACCTGTCCTTTCCCCGTCCAACCACCCTGAAGTAAAAGTAGAATGATGGAACCATTGTCACACTATCACTATGAGATATATCATTTTAAACCTGAACCATGCATCAACCTATACCTCAACCTGTACCATAAACAAGTGCATCAACCATGTACCAAGTATGTACCAATCATGTGTCAACGATATCTAAGCCAAATTTCAGAGGGAAGGTGAACAAAATAAGGTCGGAATTCAAGGGAGGATAAATTCTTTTGATGATGCTTTCTAAGGTATGTTATTTACACATCATCTCACTAGTTTCGCAATAACATTTTTCTAGAATGATTCAAACCGTGAAATTGATAAGCCATTGAGGAAACATATGCAAGTATCCGTGGTAAAAAATTCAGCTTGTGCATCGTTGTATTTTTGGAGTTATGCTCCATCGAAAATAGGGTTTGTGGCTAGTCCTAAAACTAGTCTAAAACAGGTGTTTCAGGTAAAAATGTCATAACTTATTCATAACAGATCCAATTCAGTAAGACCAAATGTGTTGGCTATAGTACAGTCTGTAGTATTATGTATAACATTTTCAGATCCATTCAACAAATATTCCATGCGGGGAACGCTCTACAATGTCGCTCTCTAGAATAAGCCAGAATTCAGCAAGGTATGTCATTTTTGCTATAACTCATTTTCTAAGAGGTTCCAAGTAGTGACACCTTGAGGAATTGCATAAAACAAACTGAAGAACATTGTATACTACTTTTAGATATTTATTCATTATAGGTACATAGTTATGATTATTTCAAGTTAGGGTTGTTGACTAATCCCAAACTAGTCATGTGAGACTAAAGAAAAGTTTCATGAAAATGCTAGTCTCTTGTTGTGAAAGTTAAGGAAGGTTTGTAGGTATGTGATCATATACACCAGGTCTATTACAGAGTTACAAATCATATTTGGTTGATGAAATTGATGAGGGCTTTTGGTTAAGGTACATGTTGGGTACATGGTTGAGACAAGTAGTTGATGAGTTGGCACATACATGAGGTGTATAGTTGATGATGTTGGTACATATTGATGAGTCATAGTTGATGAGTAAGGCCATAACTATCAAACCGTGAGGAGTTATGTGACGTTCCACATACCACCATAAATGACATGACATGTACTATCCATATAAAATAGTATTACCTTCAAATATATTAAAACTCATACCACTATACATGAAACAACCTTGGGTCCATTACCCAAACCTTTGTGCTACCAGAATTTGCTACCGAAATTTATTCAAGGGTTAACATCAATGACAACCAACCTTAATCAACAATATCCCCCTTTATCATTAATGGAAACACTCTGATGCAATACTGAAATCATTTCATGCAATACTGAAGTCATATCACTCATGCTCCCCCTGGAACCATGCCTCTATCCTATGCATCTCTGTGACCATTTCTCCCCCTGGAATCATGCCTATGTCCTCTTCATTTGATGAATCTCTCCCCCTTTGTCATGAATGGCAAAGGTATCTTTCCATCCCAGGCCACTCCCCCTGAATGAACTGTCCTCTTTATGGTGCTTCCTCGTGTACATCTAAGACATATAAGATAAGCATTCAAAATCATTCATTTTGGAGTAGAAATAACTCCGAGGCTCTGGCAAAGATACTCAAAGGATTCCCATGGAAGTGGTTTTGTAAAGATGTCTACCACTTGTTCTTTTGTGCCCACATACTCAAATTTGATGTTCTTTTCTGCAACTTGTTCCCGTAGAAAGTGATACTTGATTGGAATGTGCTTCATCTTGGAGTGCACCACCGGGTTCTTTGAGATACTAATGGCGCTTGTATTATCACAATATATTGGAATGGCCTCATCATACTCAACCTGTGTATCTATCAAAGTTTGTTTCATCCAAAGAACCTGTGTACAACATGTTGTTGCTGCAATATACTCTGCCTCGGATGTAGATAGAGATATTGATGATTGTTTCTTGCTTAGCCATGATACTAAACACTCACCCAAGTAGAAAATTGCTCCACTGGTGCTTCGTCGGTCATCAATACAACCTGCCCAATCTGCATCTATGTAGGCAATAAGAGATAGATCCTTTCCTTTTGGATACCATAATCCAAACTCTTATGTTCCTTTGAGATATCTGAAAATTCTCTTCACTGCTAATACATGTGATTCCTTTGGTGTTGCTTGAAATCATGCCACCTTTCCAACTGCCTTCATTACATCTGGTCTGGATGTTGTCACATATAGTAGAATTCCAACCATTGACTTGTATTGCCTCTAATATGTAGACTTTGAATCTGTTATCACCCTATAATTTATAGGATCAACTGGTGACTGGAATGTTATCTCTCTAGTGTTTTTTGTTTGTCAAATGATTTTTCATTCTGCAAATAATTTGAGAAAAGAAAGAAAAAGAAAAAGGAAAAAGAAAAGAAAGAAA
>ML787029.1:444813-459475 GCA_009831015.1 Picea engelmannii
GAATAGTGAATAAGCTTGGCTAAACTGTTTAATCTTAGCCAAGTGACCTAGGTTAGTTAGTGAATAAATCTGGCCAGACTGTCTAATCTTGGTCAGGTAGCCCCAGGATAGAGTAAGTTCTTAGCCCAACAGTTTAATCTGGGCTAATTGTCATAGGAAGTTAGATTAGAACTTAGGGTAGTTTGCTTGATTTAAATAAAACCAGCTTGATGATCAATGTTGGACCATGTTTTGGATGCTCGAAAAGTTATCTGCCTAACCCCTTGGTGATGTAAAGATGTAAAGGCTTGGGAAAAACCTATGATATGCTCTTATCCTAAGTTTTTCAGGGCGCATAAACTTTCGCGCCCACATTTATGCATCGCTCATGTATCAACGGCCCAGATGATCGCGCCTAGATCTACGGTGGACAAAACTTTCCGGACCCCCCCGACCATTCTACCTTTAACGGGGGGGGTCTGGAATCACTGATAATGCATGCGCGCATCTGGACGGCCCAAGTTTCGGCGCTTAGATCTATGGTCTGTATTGGATTCCGGACCCCCCCCCCGTCCGTTCTGCATTTAATGGAGGGGGGGGTCCGGAATGTGTGTTAAAGAGCATGCACAGATCTGTGGTCAAAAGGAAAGCGTGCAGATCGACGGCCCAAGGTATTTTTCGAACCCCCCTGACTGAACTACCTTTNGAATGGAATCTTACTTTGGCGGGTCCCCTATCAATACGTGGCATAAATCTACTGGTCCCGAGTCTCACCACCTCCTACTGTCTGACATACCTCATCACCTCGTGACATCATCATCCACCTTTCCAAAAGATTCACATCCCATAACTCCATCAGTCCTTCTCCCTCATTCACTCGTGGCAAGTCCCCTCACCGTGATTTTTTTCCCCCAATCGATAACCACCACATCACCCATCCATATCCCTCAATCGTTGTCACCTGTCATCTCACATTTTAAATGACCCGATGGCCATTTATTACTGGATAACTTATCCGTTAACCAGCTGACCTGTCCCCCGCGCCCAACGGATACTCGTTTACTCAAAATTACCCTCACTCTTCATTCCTTCACCATTTACACACCCATCGCACCATAGAATTTACCCCGTTTTCTTCTCCATTATAGTCAGTCGCCCCCGCTAATATTGTTTTATTTGCAGGTATTGTTACAGTAATGCCGCCAAAATCAAAACAAACAAAAAGGAGAGGAGAATTTGTTTCTCCCACCTCCTGACGATCTTGACAGGATTCCACTGTCCAACAAAGACTACTTAATCACAGACACTAAGTGCGATTTTGACTTCGCAAACCTTCAATCATGGCTTAAAGAAGTCTTCCTGGACCAGAGTGACGAAATTGGACTCTGGGAGTCCAACCTACCCCTATATCTCTTCCCCCAGATTCACCATTTCCCATAGTTCGCCCTCAAATGCCAAGCCCACTATATTCTCGAGCAAAGAGCCATCATATCCTCGTCCAGGGAAGTTCTCTTCCTCATCAAGCCAGAAACCATCGACCAAATGATGCAAACATCCCAAGCCAACTCTGCATCACCTTTTAACCTTGAAATCCTTACAGAGTTATACCAGAAAATGACTTTTCCTCAAAGAGATCAAATATTTGAGCTTTTTCTTCCACAATCCGCTCAGCTCCCCGCTACAAATCCCCCTTATCCTTCCTCCATGTTCTCAACCAAAGGAAACCAGGTTATCACATCCCTATGTGCCTTGTTAGGTTATTATTCAGATCAGTGGGTGGATGAACCCATTCTGGGATTTTTGTCTATTTTCTCCACCGATGAGGAGCCCACTACACAGTTCGACTTCAGCACGTTTCTGGCGAACAACATTCACGAGAAATTCATCAATTTCGCCACAGAAGGCATGTTCCGGTATTCTTCAATACTAGCATACCTGTTCATTTTCTTCCAAGCGGAAAAATTTGCTTTTTCTATGCAGAAGATGGACAGACATGGCAGACCCCAGGCAGTAACCGCATGGACTTCCCTGCTCAGACATAACTCCAAGGAATTTAGTTTCAAGCAGTTCATCGATCAATTCTACCACCCAGTGGTGAGTATGCTCAGCGGCAGACCCAAACCCAGGATTAATGACGAAGTTCAGAGGATCCTACATCTCTCAGATCATACAAAGATTGGTGATTGGTACCTGTACCAAAATCACACTGAGATCAGAGTCTATGGGTGCGAGTTGGCCCCATATAAACTACCCAAATACTTACCTGTCATAACTTTTTCTCTGGAATACATAAGGCAGATGATAAACTCGGATGATATTCATTTTGTGTCTTTAAAGAAGAAGCAACAACTCAAAATCAAAGGGCAGATTGGGTCTTTCATCTGCAACAATCGAGGCGTCGGGGAGGAAGCAAACAGGCTGTTGAAGGAAATGAAATTCTTCATGAGTTTCACATGGCACTACGATCCGTGCGGGATTATTTCAGAGATGAGGATAAAAAGCAAGAATATCTCATATGTCCACAAATCTAGGCCTAAGGTAGAGAAATTTGCAAACCAGACAGGATGGGAACCAAACACTTTGGTTGAAACAGAACAACAAGACCCCCCGGTCACTGTATCACAGACAACCACACCACAGGCTTCGAAGGAGAAAATGCCTAGGCAGGATCTGTCACCTCCTGTCATTGAAGTGTCATTAGAAGAATTATGACTGCATACCAAGAGGCCAAAAACCAGTCCACCTCCTGACCCGGCTAGAGAAAAGGAAATCCCATCCACTACAGTGACAGAGGTTGATCGGTCGCTCCTCAACACAAGCAGCAAGTAGATTATAACCATTGTGTTACCAAAGAAGACTATAGATACTCCACCAATCAACCAGCCAGGCAAGATAGGACCAAAGCTGAGCATCTTTGAGAAATATGACTTTATCAAGAAAAAGAATCAAACTCTGACCAACAGCACATATGCCCAATTCTGGAAGCAGACGTCGACTGCACAACACAAGCTGCTATCGGCGTTCGACACGGAGAAGGGAAGAATGCACATGGCATTTCTCCAAGCGCAGGTGCCAGACCCAAAGGTAATCACCGACTATAAAAGGGAAACCTTTGAATTCCAGACCAAAGACGTGCATCATGCCGATCAAATGGATCTGCACAGGCAAACTAGAGAAATGGTTTTCTCCACGTTGGCACATGCTTCCACTACTGCCTCCAAGTTACAAGTGTCTCTGAACAACATCCAGACACAGTTGAAGTTGGAGAAGATATCATCCTTTTCCAAGGACAACAGGATCAAGACATTGGAGGAACTGGTCCTCAAGATCGGGTACGATCCCTCGAATGTGAAAGCAGTCGAGGAGATGATCAAGAAGAAAAACGCAGACATAGCGTCTTTGAGAAAACAATTGAAGCTGCCACCAACAGTAGACTCGCAGGAAAAGGAAATAGCAGAGACAGAAGGAGAAAAAGATGAGATGCTTAAGTTAATCATGGAGCAGAATGCACAACTGAAGGAAATGGAAGCTAAGATGGAGAATCTAGTGAAAGAGAAAGAACAGTTGAAACCCATGGAAGTCATTCCATTGAGTGCAATTCCACTCTCAGGAGTGAGCACAACATCACTAGCAGAAGTCCCATTGGCGAATCCACTGACGTCTCTGGAAAAGACGGTTGAATTGGCCAAATCTATGGAAGAGATTAACCTTCAGGAACTCAAATCTTCTTATCAAACCAGTTTCTCCAAGGAAAAATAGGTGTCAGACCAGCTCAAACAAGAGTTACAATAGATCCAGAAGCAAACAATGGCAGGTAAAACACTGGCCAAAGTCAAAGAAAGTGTCTGGACAGACATCACCAAGTCTATGAATGAAATATGGCCAATGATACAGATTATGTTTGAGCAAAATGAATTGGTGTAGAGAAGTAAACAAGCCATCGAGAAGATCAGATCAGAACTGGGAGAGATGCCCACACAGGCTAATGAAATCATCAAATTCTTGAATTCTAAAACCAGAGAGGAGCTAGAAGAGCTGAGAATTGAGGATAGAACAGAGACCATCCTTGAGGTCAAAAGAGTCTTGACCAAGAGAGGACTGATGTTACAGCTAGAAGAAAAAGGCCATGGACCTAGGGGTACAAAGGTTTTTCAGCAAGATTGAGGCTCTACAGAAGAAAGGTCTTCCTAGTTTGAAGGTGATAAATGACAAATTGATGACGCTCCCATATTACAAAAAGAGACTAGCCGATGTGGCTAAGGATAATTCAAAATTTTCAGGGATTCAAGGTAGCATCACCAGCAAGGCATTCCTATATGCACTTCAGTTGGACATCAGCATACAACATGAGATCCGGTACATCTTCATCACCAAACCTACTTTTGCCAAGTACACAAAAATGGATGAAGTCTACCAAAGGTTACTCAAAGTCAGCGTTCCCAATCATCTTTGATGGGAAGAGATTTGCAACCTAATCGAGTAATCAATGAGTTGTCCCAGCCCAGTTAGTTGTCCAGTCAGACGAGGTCGTGCAGATGCCTCACCAACGGTTCACCTAGAAAACAGCATGCAGTTGCAACACATCATCAAACAGTTTCCTAGATTCTTGTAATTTGTTAAGTTAGTTAGGCTAAAAATAGATTTACCATGTCCTGATCTTTAATGACAGGATCATTTGTAATTTTAGGATATAAATACTTCACTTTTCGAAGTATTGAGGGTTGATCTTTACGCCCTATCAGACTATAATATTTTTCAAGAGATCTTCCATTAATACAAAGAGGCATTTTTACAGGATTCTTGCGTGTATTCACTGGTGATGTTTTTCTTTCTAAGTTTAATGTTATTCTCGCTTAGTTATCACACTGTTTGCTGAATCTAATCTTTGAAAGTAATGAATGTTGCAGGATTTATCTTTGTATACCCTATTTCTCACTTTGAAAGATTTTAGTGTTTCATCTTCTGATTTTATGATAAAGAAATTCTTAACTGCTTCTTTGTTGTAATTGACATTCTCACCTTTTATACTATTTCCTCATTTATGCTGCTAAAAGAATCCAACGATTACATTATCTCACCCTGTGAAAGGTTCCTTTGTTTTTTGGTTTAGATTTTTATTTTCATGGTACAGACCCCATAGCCCAATGGATGTGTAAACTATCTCAGCCAACCCGACAAACACTACAACAACAAAACCAACATATTTTATTTACCTAGCCTAATATTTTAAATTTGAAACATATCTAAATCATATAGAGAGATCCCTCTCTAAAGTTGGTAGGGCTAGATCCCAGCTTCGAAGTGGTTGGATAAAGTTACCTCCTGTAGATTTCTTCTTTCCTGACAACCTCTAGGAAATTTTTAGGGCGTTAACAGAATCATCATCTTTGCTTAAATTGCAATTGGTTTGCATGGGAATGATAACTGGTTTGCAATCTTCCATTATGAACCTCTTTATCATTTCTCTAATATACCTAGTTTGAGAAATAAAAATTCCTTGGTTGCTTTGACGTATCTGAAGTCCCAGAAAGAAGAATAGTTCTCCAAGTAATGACATTTCAAATTCATTTTGCATATTCTTTGCAAATTTTCGGCTTAACCTGTCATCATCACTACCAAAAATAATATCATCAACATAAACTTCAACTAATAAAATATTACCTTGACTTATCTTGATGTAGAGTTTGTTGTCTGCAATTCATTTTCTGAACCCTATCTACTGTAGATATTTATCCAGTCTAGAGTACCATGCTCTAGGACCCCGTTTTAGACCATACAAGGCCTTCTTTAATTTGCACACATAGTATGCATTCTCTGACAACTTAAATCCTTCAGGTTGTTCAATGTAGACTTCTTCTTCAAATTCCCCATTCAGAAAAGTTTATTTTACGTCCATCTGATACACTTTAATACTTTTGGAGCATGCATAAGCTAAAAGCAATTAAATTGCTTCCATTCTGGCAACTGGGGCAAATGTCTCTTCAAAGTCGATTCCTTCAACCTGTGCATATCCTTTACATACCAATCTAGCTTTGTTCCTTGTAACCTGTCCATCTTTGTTCAATTTATTCCTGTATACCCACTTTGTGTCGATCACATTCTTATCCTTTGGTCTTGGAACCAATTCCCAAGTGTCATTTTTCTCTATTTGATCCAATTCTTCATCCATGGCCTTGTTCCAAAATTCATCCTTGATGGCCTCTTCAAAATAGGTTGGTTCAATCGTAGATGTGAGTGCTAGGTGTGTTTGTTTTGGTGAACGGATTCTTCTTCTAATCTCAACTTCTGCGTCTTTGTTTCTGATAATCTGATCAGAAGGATGATTCTTTTGTACTCGTCTACTAGGTGTCTTTGGAGGCACTTGTTGAACTTGCTCTTCTTCTTATGTCTGATTCTCTTCATCTTCCTCTTCTACTTCATTTTCATCTTCTGCTTCTTCTTCGAAAAGTTGTTCCATTGATTCATTTTCTTCTTCCTTTGATTTTGGTCTGCTTGTTTCATCAATTGTTATGTTGATGCTTTCTACAACTTTGTTCAATCTCATATTGTAACACTTGTATGCTTTCCTTGTACTTGAGTAACCAACAAGTACTCCTTTGTCCACATGAGAGTCAAACTTTCCCATTTTTCCATCTTCTCTTTTGATGTAGCATTTGCTTCCAAACACTCTAAAGTGCTTCACATTTGCTGGTCTTCCTTTCCATAGTTCGTAGAGAGTTTTTTCAGTGTTGTTTATGAGCATTACTCTGTTTTGAATGTGAACTGTTGTATACATTGTCTGTGTCCAAAATATATCTCTCAATTTGGAATCCATTAGCATTGCTCGATCCATTTCCTGTACTGTCTTGTTCTTTCTTTCAACGACTCCATTCTGTTGAGGTGTCCTAGCAATGGAGAATTGCCTTTTTATTCCATGACTGTTGCAGTAGTCCATAAATTCTTTTGAAGTGAACTCTCCTCCATTATCAGATCTCAAGCATTTGATTTTTGAATCCATTTCATTTTCAACCATTTCCTTGTAGATCTTGAACTTTTCAAAAGCTTATGACTTATTCTTGAGAAATAAAAATGTATCCATTCTTGTATAATCATCAACTAATAACATAAAGTATTTCTCACCTTTTAAACCCTTTGTTGTAGTTGGTTCAACTAGATCAGTATGCACAATTTCCAGTGGTCTTGTCGTTGAATATTCCTTTGATTTGAACCTGGTCTTTGTTGTTCACACACACCTAGGATTTCTTTTTCCTAAGGTTTTTATTTGTTTATTATTCATAATTAGTTATTATCCAGTCTCCTATATTTTAGGAGAGAATATTCCACCTGGAGAATATTCTCTCTCAGTTCACACTTCAGTTTGACTAGTTGAGTTGAGTTTAGATGTTGCATTGGGGTCATCACCATGATAATTCGACCTTTCCTTGGTATCATCACCAGAGTGGTGCATTAGCCTTGATTCCTTGAGTTAACTCCTCACTACTTTATGTTCAGTCTGTTAACTAAAGACTAGTTGACTAGTTAACTCAACTAGGTGGCAGTTCACTCCCGTAACTGCCTGAGAGACTATAATAGGTGGTAGTTCACTCCCGTAATTGTTGGTGTGTGTCCAAGTCACTCTAGACCACCACTATGGTGACTTGGTTCACCTCAAGTCGAACTCATTGAGTTATACAGAGTATATCATGTGTAAATTATTCATTTTTCACAACGGTTAATGAGAATTCTTCCATTCTTTCTCTCCTTCTTCTTCATTTTCCAATTCTCTCTTCAAATGTGTGTATTATTGTTTAGATAGATATATTATGTGCAGGTTCAACAAATTTACATGGTATCAGAGCCAACGGACTGCTAAGCAAAAGCTGCACCAAATTTTTTTGCAGGTACAAAAGATTGAAGACAGTGGAAAGATGGAATTCCAAAAAGAATTTGTTCTTACACCTTACAACTATTTTGCATGGAAGGAGAAAATAGCCATACATATTCGATCCAGAGGGTTGTATAGGTTAACCGTGAATAGAGATACAGAGCCGACATCAGCCATAGAAAAATCCAAGTACTTAAATCGCATGGATGAGGCACTCAGAACAATTTACAGTCTTATTTCTCCCGATCTCCTTTTTCATATATCTTCCTGTAAGACTCCCAATGAAGCTTGGACCATATTGGAAGGACACTTTGGCAAACCATATGAGATGAGGGGACACATGCTAGAGGTGGAGCTTCTCACATTGGCTCCAAAAAGCTTCAAGAATATCCAAGATTTCTTTACAAAATTCAAGGATTTACTGTCGCAACTCAAAGATTGTGGGGTTGATAAATCGAAGGAGGAGAAACAAATGGTTCTCACCATTCTCTCCAAGATTGGTCATGAATTCTATGTATTCTTATCTACATTCCATACTGTCATATTCGCCTCTGGAGCCACCTGGAAGATGCCTTCTCTTGAGGACTTTATCGAATCCCTGACACAAGAGCAAACCAAGCTCATCAACATGGGCGCAATCAAAGGCCCAAGGGTGCGTGCACTTATTGTGCATGATGGAAGCCAAAAATATCAGAAATATAAAGATAAAGATAAGCAGAAATCTCATGCACATACGAAGAAGGAAAGGGTACACAAAACCCTTCACCAATGCCTCCGGATCCAAAGGAGAAAAGGGAAGAAAATGAGAGAAATGCACATACTTTCACAAAGGATTCCATTCGGAATATGCATGCATGCAAAAGAAAATAGATCTGATGTCTCAAATACTTCAGCAAAACAACCTTGGAGATTGCATCCCCGAGGGTGCAAAGAAGAAGAAGCCAGAAGATCTGAATTCCAAGAAAGGCAATTCTAGCCATGCCTTGATTTCCATCAACTCCTCTCCCGATGCTTGGATCGTAGATTCAGGAGCATAACATCACATGGATTCCTCGGAAGCAGTCTATTCTTCATTGGATGCATGCAAAGGTCCTCCTATTCTGATGGGGGACAACTCTTATGTCGAAGTCACCGGCAAAGGAAGGATTGAACTCACCAATGGAAGCTTCGAGAATGTGTTGCATGTTCCCAAGCTTTCTATCAACCTTCTCTCTGTGTATCAAATGACAAATTCCAGCACCGGAAAGAAGTTTGTATTCACACCAAATGTTGTGGAATTATACGACATGCAAACCAACTCCAAGGTTGCTACCGGTGAGGTAAATCATCAGTCTAGATTGTATACATTTTATGAATTCATTGAACCTCATTATGCTTTATCGCTTACTCATGCTAATGAAAGTAGTAGGATATGGCACGAAAGGTTTGGACATTTGAATTTCAGATACATGCAACACCTTAGCAAGCACAGATTAGTTTATGGTCTACTAGACATACATTTCTCCAAGGGAGTATGTGAGGGATGTGTTCTCAGAAAACACCCTCAAGAGAAATTCGACAAGGGAAAGTCTCAGTGAGCTTCTACACCTTTAGATCTTATCCACAGTGACCTCATGGGTCCTTTTTCACATCCATCGATCGGCAAAGCGAGGTTTGTTCTCATTTTTGTTGACGATTTCTCACGTTTTACATGGATCTACTTTCTCAGGCAAAAATCAGAAGTCTTTCAACACCTCAAAGATTTCAAAGCCTTGGTTGAGACACAGTCTAGAAAGAAGATCAAAGTCGTCTGAACTGATAACGGGGGAGATTATGTGAATCATGGGATTCATAATCTTTTCCATGAGGCAAGGATTCAGTTGCAGCATACAATTCCCTACACTCTGCAGCAAAACAGAGTTGTTGAGTGGAAAAACTGATCTCTAAAGGAGATGGCATCTTTCATGTTGCATGCAAAGTCACTACCACAAAGACTATGGGTCGAAGCACTTAAATATGCAACATACATCCAAAACAGATCTCCCCATAGATCTGTCAAGGATAAGACCCCCTACGAGGCTTGGAGCGGACTCAAACCGAAAGTGACCCACTTTCGTATTTTTGGTTCACGTGCATGGGCCAGGATTCCCTTTGAAAAGAGGAAGGCACTTGATCCATAGATCACTAAGTGCACTTTTGTTGGATACCCTGACGGTGTGAACAGATATCGGCTTATTGATCTTTCCTCAAACCGGCTCATCATTGAGCATAGTGTACAATTCGAGGAAAGTGTCTCGCATGTACCTCAACAGCCACATGCAGACACCTTCACTCTTCAACCTGTTCAAGATGATGAGCATGCACATGTTGACTCTTCTTCATATGAGCGTTTTGATTTAGAGGAATCAGAGGATTCAGATTCAGATTCAGAGTCAGTACAGTCAGATGCAGAGTCAGAGCATCTAGATGCAGTTGTAGAGCCAGAGAAGAGGCCCAAGTGGGCATAGACTACTCTTCAAGATGCAAGGGATCTCGTTGGTGATCCAGCTCATACCAGGAGGACTCGATCTGATTTCGAGGAGCCTACTGTTGCACTCACTGCCACTGAACCATTGCCTTCCAGGCATCTTTTCTTAGTTCAGTCTTCAGATCCACAGTCTTATGGCGAGGCTGCTGGAAATCCCTTTTGGGAATCTGCCATGCAAGAGGAGTACAACTCCCTCCTCGAGAACCAGACTTGGGATCTAGTTCCCCTTCCTTATGGGAGGAAACTTGTTAGATGCAGATGGGTCTACAGGACCAAGAGTGCAGCGGATGGACAAATCAACAGATAAAAATCCAGGCTTGTCGCCAAAGGCTTTCAGTAGGTTCATGGTATTGACTATGATGAGACCTTCGCTCTAGTAGAAAAGATGGATTCCATTCGATTGGCCCTTTCCATTGCGGCAGCCAAGGGATCGGAAGTCCATTAGATGGACGTGAAGAATGTGTTTCTTCATGGTGATCTCTCTAAGGAGATCTACATGGAGCAGCCCTAGGGATTTATGTAGGACTCATCTTTGGTTTGTCGATTGAAGAAGTCACTTTGTGGCCTCAAGCAGGCTCTGAGGGCATGGTATGCCAAGATGGACTCCTACTTGTTGTCACAGAACTTTGTACGTTGTAAATCAAACCCAAATGTCTACATGCTTAGGACGACTGATTCACTTCTACTTTTAGTTATGTATGTTGATGATTTGTTGATCATCGGGTGCTCGACTTCAGCGATTGTTGCAGTCAAGAGGATTCTTCATGACAGGTTTTTGATGACATACATGGGTCCACTACACTTCTTCCTTGGACTTGAGATCAATCGGGATGCATCAGGCATCAAACTGTCTCAAGCCAAGTATGCACGAGATCTCCTTGAGAGATTTCACATGACAGACTACAAGTCTACTCCGACTCCTTTCCTATCAGAAGTCAAACTTGAGGATGGCGAGGAGACTCCACTGGTTGACAACACATTGTACAGACATCTAGTGGGGAGATTGTTGTATCTCATACACTCCAGACCAAACCTCTCATATGCAGTTGCCTTAGTTTCCAGGTTCATGCAGGAGCTGCATGAGCTACATTGGAAAACTGCAAAGCGTATCCTTCGATACGTACAGGGCACCATCACCTTTGGGATTCATTATGCAGCAGACTCTACATTATATCTCATTGGGTTTACTGATTCCCACTGTGTTGGGGATAGCATTGATCGCAAGTCCACATATGGTTACTCACTCGATCTTGGTTCTGGGCCTATCTGTTGGTCGAGCAAGAAGCAAGTTTCCATTGCTCTATCTTTAGCTAAGGCAGAGTACAGAGGGGTAGTTAACATAACCATTCAGGCTATGTGGCTACAACATTTTATAACTGAGTTGGGCATTCAGTTTCATCGGTCGATCGTCATCTGGTGTGACAACTAGAGCACTCTGAAGTTCTGCAGAGATACAATTCATAGGCAGTGGACGAAGCACATCAATATCCACATGCACTACATCTGGGAATTAGTACACAAGAGGATCATCGACTTATAGTTCTGTCCTTCAGCAAAACAGACGACAGACATTTTCACCAAGACCTTCACTGAGAAGAAATTTCATTCTCTGTGAGGTCGTCTTGGAGTAAAGGACAGAGTTGACTAGCAACTATAGTTCTTGTTTTNGGGGGGGGGGGGTTTCCCATGAGGTTTTCCCTCTTTCCTCACTTTATTTTTCAGTGTATATTTTGTACTTGGGTACCTAACATGGCCTCGTTGCCGGGACCCAATCTTTATTTTCACCATCATGATGTTCAGGGGGGTGTTGGAGTTACTTCACACACACCTAGGATTTCTTTTTCCTAAGGTTTTTATTTGTTTATTATTCATAATTAGTCATTATCCAGTCTCCTATATTTTAGGAGAGAATATTTCACCTTGAGAATATTCTCTTTAAGTTCACACTTCAGTTTGATTAGTTCAATTGAGTTTAGATGTTGCATTGGGATCATCACAATACAACATTGGGATCATCACCATGCTAATTCGACCTTGCCTTGGTATCATCACCAGAGTGGTGCATTAGCCTTGATTCCTTGAGTTAACTCCTCACTACTTTTTGTTCAATCAATTAACTGAAGAATAGTTGACTAGTTAACTCAACTAGGTGGCAGTTCACTCCCGTAACTGCCTGAGAGACTAGAATAGGTGGCAGTTCACTCCCGTAACTGCCTGAGAGACTAGAATAGGTGGCAGTTCACTCCCGTAACTGCCTGAGAGACTAGAATAGGTGCCAGTTCACTCCCGTAACTGTTGGTGTGTGTCCAGATCACTCTAGACCACCACTATGGGGACTTGTTTCACCTCAAGTCGAACTCATTGAGTTATACAGAGTATATCATGTGTAAATTATTCATTTTTCACAACGGTTAATGAGAATTCTTCCATTCTTTCTCTCCTTCTTCTTCCTTTTCCAATTCTCTCTACAAATGTGTGTATTATGTTTAGCTAGATCTATTATGTGCAAGTTCAACACATTTACATTCTTTGTTTGTTTTCCTTGATGACAATTCTTGCATAAAGTGTTGGTTGGTTTCGTGATCCGGGGCATTTCTCTGACTGCTTCTCTTCTGTTGAATTTGACAAGGTTATCAAAATGTATGTGACCCATTCTTCTGTGCCATATCCAACTTTCATCTTCCTTTCCTAGACAACACTTTTTATTTCCAATTTCACTTAATACATATATGTTGATTGAAGTTCTCGCATCTGTAGCAATCAATATTCCTGAACCTTCTTTTCTTATCTCGTGCTTTTGTGAATCGAAAGTAACCTTATGACCTTGGTCACACATTTGACTCACACTTAGAAGATTATGTTTCATATCTTCTACTAGTAGAAAATTTCATGCCTTGGTATTCTTGTTCCCAATTTTGATTGTTCCTTTTCCAATGATTTTAGCTAAATCATCATTTCCGAATGAGACTGATCCATCTCTTTCCTTTCATAATGTAAGAAACATGACTTTATCACCTGTCATGTGTTTTGAATAGCCATTGTCAACACACCGACCACGTTTCTTCTTCTTAGCTTGTAGAGTGAGTGCATTCTTTGTTTCTATATTGATCTTGCTTTCTTATCCATGTCCTTTTTTGAGGTTCATGTATGTGACTCTTGTTATTCTATTGCAGTTCTCTAGGAGGGACTGTCATTCTTCAATCTTTGGCCATGTGTCCAAAATTGTTACATTTGTAACATTCCACTTCAGTGATCAAAGATTCAAACATGTTGTAACTTCTTCTCTGTGTTTCACTAGGCCTTCTTGGATAACCCCTTTGTGTATGACTTTCAAAGTTGTTTGTGTTCCTGTTGTTAGCTCTGCAATTCACAACTTTATTTCCAAAATTATTACATGCATAACATAAACCAAAAAAGATAGTTTGATACCTAGGAGTTCAAGATATTCTGAAAGGAGGTACTCTTATAAATTCTTCTTCTTCCTGAGGCCTATCTGTTGGTTGTTGATTCCGAAATCTGAATCTTATCGGTGGAGGAGTGTCCATGTAATCTTCCTATCCCCTTGATTATTTCTACCTAGCTTTCTGGATATGTTTCTTGCTCTGTTGTTTTGGAGCTTGATCCTTTTTCTGTCTAATTGTATCCAAGTCTGGACTTGTCATGATGATATTTTTGACTGTTGATAATGTCATCCAAAACTTTTGAGTTGTTCTGCATATTTTTCTTTTGAAGATCCTTTCTTAATGTGACAATCTCTACTTCCAAATTTCCAATGATCTTGTCTTTTTCTTCTAACTGTTCTTTGAGTGCTTCCTCAATTCTTTTATCTTCTTATATTTGAACCTTCAAATTTGTGATCATTTGTTCTAGTTCTTGAGTGTCTTCTTTCTTGTCTAGTTCTGCTTGTAATTTCTTGTTTTTCTTATTTTCTCTTCTAATAACTTCTATGGCACACATTAATTCATCTCGATAGTCAACTTATGCCTCTTCAATTTCTTCTTCAACTTATTTGTATTCTTCTTCGGCTTCTTCATATTCTTCTTCAGAGTCTTCTTTATCAGAGTCTTCTATTTCCATGAATAGAACTCTTTATGTCTTGCTGTCACTGACTTCATCTTCATCTGATGATGAGATGTCTTCTTTGGTGCATAAGATTTTCTTGAAAACTTTTTTGTGGTTCTTTTTCCTTTATATGTTTGTTTGCCTTTTGAGTAACCTTCATCATTTCTCTTTTTCTTATAAGGACATTTGTTAGCAAAATGACCAATACCATCACAATTAAAACAAATTAAAGGAAGCTTACCTCTATACCT
>ML787029.1:459525-481871 GCA_009831015.1 Picea engelmannii
TTCCTGTTCAGTTCTCATTTCATATGTTGTGAAGATTCCATGTAATTCGTCCATGCTTATTGAGTTTAGATCTGATCTTTCTTCTAGTGTTGATATCTTAGGGTCAAATCTCATAGGAAGAGATCTTAGTACTTTTTGAACAATTACAGATTCTTTGATTTCTTCTCCCAATACTATGATTGCATTTATTGTTTCATCAACTCGTAAAAAGTAAGCTGCAATATTCTTATATTCCTTCATCTTAAGTTGTTCGAATTGACCTCTGTAAGTTTGAAGCTTTACTGCTTTGACTTTTGAATCTCCTTCATAAATATTTTGAAGTTTGTCCCAAATCTCTTTAGCGGATTTACAATGTGCAACGTTGGTGAATATTGTTTCACTAAGACCATTCAGAAGTGCATTTTTGGCTTTGGAATTATTCTAACCGAGTTTCACTGCTTTGTCATTTGTTGGTGGAACTGCTAGTGTTGTGTATCCATCTACAATTGATTGCCAAATTTCAAATCCTTGTGCATGTATATATGTTTTCATCCTTATGCTCCAAAATGCATACTTTTGTCCATTGAACTGTGGTATTCCATTTTTATACAAGTTGTTTCTCTCCATTATCTATCTTTTAGTGGTTAAACTGATTTTTGAAGGAACCTGCTCTGATACTAATTGTTGGATTACTGAGAGGGGGGGTGAATTAGTAATAGACCAATTTAATCCTTAACCATATAATCCAAGTGTTATATCAATGTAGAATTATCATCCAATAACTGCAGAGTAAATAAGCAATGAACAAATGAACAATCATACACATACATAGTACACCAGTGTTTTACATGGAAACCCAAAGTGGGAGAAAACCACAGAGTGTTTTTTCTTATATGTCTTGAAGAATTACATTCATTGGAAGCACCAACTTCCTTTGTTTTCCAGTTACAACTTGAAGGAGGCTCCAACACCCTTGTTTCTTGGGCTACAACCTGAGGGAAGCTCCAACTCCCCTATTCTCTGGCTACAACTAGAAGGAGGCTACAACCCCCTATATTCTTCGGCTACAACCAAAAGGTGGCTACAACCACCTGTCCTTTCCCCGTCCAACCGCCCTGAAGTAAAAGTAGAATGATGGAACCACTTTCACACTATCATTGTGTGATATACCGCTATAAACATGTACCAATAAACCTGAACCATGCATCAACCATGCATCAACCTCTACCTCAACTTGTAATCAACATGTACCATAAACAAGTGCATCAACCATGCACCAACCTGTACCAAACAACCTGTAATTTACCTGTACCAAACAACATGTAATCAATCTGTACCATAAACAAGTGCATCCAACCATGTACCAAGTATGTATCAATCATGTGTCAACTACTCATCAACTATGACTCATCAATATGTACCAACATCATCAACTATACACCTCATGTATGTGTCAACTCATCAACTACTTGTCTCAACCATGTACCCAACATGTACCTTAACCAAAAGCCCTCATCAATTTCATCATCCAAATATGATTTGTAACTCTGTAATAGACCTGGTGTCTATGATCACATACCTACAAACCTTCCTTAACATTCACAATAAGAGACTATCATTTTCATCAAACTTTTCTTTAGTCTCACATGACTAGTTTGGGATTAATCAACAACCTTAACTTACAATAATCATAACTATCTACCTGTAATGAATAAAGATATGAAAGTAGAACACAATATTCTTAAATTTTTTTAATGCAATTCCTCCAGGTGTCACTACTTGGAACCTCTCAGAAAAGAATTTATAGCAAAAATGTTATACATTGCTGAATTATGGCTTATTCTAGAGAGCGACCTTGTAGAGTGTGCCCCGCATGGAATATTTGTTGAATGGATCTTAAAATTTTAAACAGAATACTACAGATTGTACTCTAACCAACACATTTTGTCTTACTGAATTTGTATATGTTATGAAGAAGTTATGACGTTTTTACCTGAAAGACCTGTTTTAGACTAGTTTCAGGACTAGCCACAAACCCTATTTTCCACAGAGTGTAACTCCAAAAATACAACGACCCACAAGATGAATTGTTTAACATAGATACTTGGATATGTTTCCTCAATGGCCTATCAATTTCACGGTCTGAATCATTCTAGAAAAAAAGTTATTGTGAAAATGGTGAGATGACCTGTAAATAACATACCTTAGAAAACATCATCAAAAGAATTTATCCTCCCTTGAATTCTAGCCTTCTTTTCTTCACCTTCCCTCTGAAATTCATCTTAGATATCCTTTGGTTACCTTAGTCACCTATTGATATTCAATATTATCAAGTGTGATGTAAAATGAGAGAGCCTTGCCTCTTATTTATACTCTTCAAAAGTATCTTCTAGGTCACTTAACCCACTTCTAGGTCACTTAACCCATTTCTAGGTCACTTAACCTATTTATAGGTCTCTTAACCCATTTATAGGTCACTTAACCTATTTTACTCATTTTTAGGGTTAACCACTTTCCATAATTAGAAATTTCTCCATTACTTTATCATTTGAATATTCCTCCTTGACTTTGTCACCTCACTTTATCATTTAAATAATGTTCTTTAATTTTGTCTTTTCACTTTATTATTTAAATAATCCTTCTTGACTTTGTCACTTTCCTTTATCATTTAAATAATAATTTCTTCTTTGCAAGCTCTTTGACTTCTTTGACCTTTTGGGGCTTCAAGCCAACATATGAAGGTCCTCCAACTTCGTAAGGCCTTAACTATCAAACCGTGAGGAGTTATGTGATGTTCCACATACCACCAGAAATGGCATGACATGTACTATCCATATAAAATAGTATTACCTTCAAATATATTTAAACTCATACCATTATACATGAAACAACCTTCTGTCCATTACCCAAACCTTTGTGCTACTGGAATTCGCTACCGTACTTTGTTCAAGGGTTGGCATCAATGAAAACCAACCTTAATCAACAATTGTATTGTATTTCCTTGTTTGTTGGCAAGTTTCCGACCGACTTTTCCTTGTTCCCTACACACACTCGACAAATTATTTCAGTTGTCACTATGTTCTAACTTCATACTTTGGGGGGCTCTCTGTTACACATTATTTTCGTCGTCCCTATGACCGTTAATGATGTAAACCTCTCCTTTGTCTTTAGAAGGATCAGTGGCCTGGATTCCTGAAAAAAGAAGGGAAAAGAAGTTTTCCTGAGAGATGAAATCATATTTTCCTTTGTAAAGACCCTAATAAAGAGGATCGTTGCACCTTGTCCAGTTATAGGGGTGCGACGATCCCAGATCGTCGCATGCTGTACTAAACCTGGCCTGCGACGGCGTCACACTCTGCTCAGTTCTAGGGGTGCGACGATTTTCGTACGTGGGAAAAATGAGCATCTTCTCGATGCTTCTAGAAGGAGAAGCTTCTATGGTGAGGTTGCCTCTGATTGGTTTGGATCTTACTCGCTTTTTTTTATCTAGTGGGATCATCCTAATCTCCTCACCTTATCCTCTTCAACTTATAAAAGGAGAGGAGTTCTCATGGAGAAAGTTAGCTTGTTAGCTTGGGAAAGTTAGCTTGGGTTTTGTCGCTTGGAGTTTTTGGAGCTTGTATATTGGCTTTGAGATTTTCTTTGTCAATACAGATTGTTGATCTCAGAATCCTTGGAGCAGAAGTGTGTGGGAAGCAAGGGACTGTTGGAAGGGACCTTAAAACATCAAGGCAATGGTTGTATTCTCCTTTTCACATTTTTAATACAGTAATATATTTTCTTTCCCATAAAATTTGTTAGGGTCCTAACCCACACATAGGTAGAGCAATATATTCGGATGTAATAAAAGTCAATATTAATAAGGCCTTTCAATAAAATAGAATAAGGTGGATGTAAGAAGACCTAATAGAAGCTCTCGCTTCTAGAAGGATCTTCTTCTAGATGCTTCTCTTGATAGACATATTTAGTATAAATAAGGGTCGAGGGTATGAAAACCCTAGCTTGGAAATTATTGTAACAGAGTGTTGCTCGACTGGAGGTTGCCCCCTCGAAGAGGCCCGTGAAAATTGCTTTCTGAATCAAAGTGTTATTTCTGTTGTTGTTCTTATATCATTTCTGTGTTATTGTGGAGATTATGCTAGTTATATTACTATTATTCTGCCATTTCTAGCATTTTATTTCTATTCTGCATACTTTTTATATCCAGTATATTACAAGTGGTATCAGAGCACTTTCCTTGGTAGAAATTGTGGGAAATTTTTTTCAGGGTAGAGACGTATTCCGGCATCTTTAAGCCACAAAGATCTGTCATTACGTGCATAAACCCGCGGTTGAGGGATTCATACACGCAAGAAATACAAGTGATTCTTAAGCGCACATCGGTTGGCCAACCTTGTAAACCTTGTTGGTACCCCTTCGAGTGGTAGCGCATCAGACAGCACCTATGTACGGATCGGCCTAGATTTCCTGAAGCCCTCTTTAGATAAACCGATCGGCTGCCTGACTGCTTGTTGGCAGCTTAACATGTTTTTGACTTTTTATATCATTAAATTGATCTACATAGCTGCCTAACCGGAGTCATTTGTTTTTATTACTCTTCATGACGCATTTTTTGAAACAACAATTGTAAGTTGTCTCTTTTTCCTATTATTATCTTTCATGCTTCGTCCATGACTGGAAGCATGAATACGAAGCATGAATAATTTGTGACTGTGTTACCTTTCTCTTCTAAAATGTCGTCAAAGGCAAGTTGTTCATACAATTTATTAATGAAGTTAGTTCCTTGCCATGAAGAGTTACTCTCTTTGTTTCGATCCTTCAACATCAAACATGCTTAGAGATTGATGGTTACATTAATCAAAGGACCCCCACATTTATTTTTTGGTATGGTTTGGTTTGGTTTTTGGCTTTACATTTCTTTTGCTAAGTCTTGGATTTTTCGACTCACCCAAACCTTGTGATAGAACCCACGATGCGCGCACTCATTTTTCATTTTAATGTTTTGGTCCTAGACTTGTACTAGATGCAAAGGTGGCATTATGATTTGCAGGAAGACATCATTCCTGAGACTTCCCTTGGGATTTTCAAACCCTCTTCTCATGCGTTTCAATAAACACCCATCTAATCGTTATGAGTTTATGTTCATAAACCATTCACCGTTGAAATGTCACGGGCTCGGGTTATGGCTCTGGACTGTTTTTGCAAACCCTCATTGTGTGCTGGGTCTACTTCGTTACCTATTCATCCATCATGGCTCTTGTTGTAAGAGTTGAACCAAACGGCCTTCAAACTCTGTTCTTATATGACAATGCTAGAGAAGATTTGGAGAGAAGTGGTTGGCTCGTTTTCATTAGGAAGTTTCAGGGTTTCAATTTAAGGTTGCCCAAGAATTCGCTTTCTCCTTCGGTGGGTATAGGGATAAGGTAGATGATGTGAAACTGGATTTTACCGAGGATTTCTTGAGTCAAGCTACAGGACCCCCTGCAAACCTTGAATTTTTACACTTTTGTTAGCAGAGTTTAATCTCGTTTTTTTTGCCTGCTGGAGACACGATTTTGCAGGATAGATTCTGAGCAAAATGTTGCGAATTAGAACAAACCCTTTAAAACCCAGAACCGAAATGAGCCATTTTATCTTCGACACGGAAATTTTCTCCAAACAATGGACCATTTCAGAGATATGCCTCGACTTTTGGAGGTAAATTTCTCAGAATTTTCGTTTCGGGTAAGATGAGCATTTTTTTTATTCTATTCTGCTACAGACCTTGTTACAATGCCTCTCTCACCTCCCCAAACTTGTGTACCTTCCCCTAACAGTGAACCCTTGATCGATCCCAAGGTCATTCAACAGACTAGCCAACAAATTGTACATCCAAACGACTGTGTTAAAAAAAATAAAGAAACCTACAGGAAAGAGATTTAAGGGTAATATTGATATCTATTTTAAAAACAAAAGAGCAGATCGATGTTTTAACAAACGAAAGCCATAGGCTTGAATCTGTCCTCTAGGGGAAATAAAAACGTATTAAAACCACAGGTCATGTGATATTTAAAAACGTAGAGGCAGCTACAGCCATTGTAAACTCCAAGGTTTCATGATACGATTTGATTTCATAATTAGAGGTATGATCTTTTAAATTAATAGCATTTTTGTTTTCATTCTTAAGTTAGATTATTTGGTTTGTTGAATAAACTATATTTCATTATTAAATTAGCCTGTTTTATTTATTAAATAAAATGAGATTTCATTTACTATTATAACTAGATACAGAATCGCAAGATTCTATAGCCAGTTAAGAAAATTCGAATTGTCTAAATTAATGACAGAAAACATATCTGAAATCTTCCTATTTTCCTTTGCTTTCAGGATAATTCAGGGGTCCATGATTTCAAAGTTGATCTGAGGCACTTTTAAGATCTCCCAGTCATATCTATGATGTATTTTGAATAAACAGAAATAGATTGTTGTTAGTTTTTGAATATTTAGTAAAATCAGGGTGGTTGCATCCCCCTTTATTTTTTAAACAAATTTGATCTCAGGAACAGAAACAATTATGTTTCCTGAGAAACCAGCATGACAAAATTACTCAAAAAGGGAAACCATGGTGTAATTGCATAATTATGCTCACTAAATGTTCAAGCATATATATCCTCTACTCCATTGGATCTCCAAATAATTATCAACAATCATTCCAAGGTATTTGGAGAAATGCCTAGGGGTATTCCACCTGCTCGAGATCATGACCATGTTATTCATTTGCAACCAGGAAGTGTACCACCTAACATTAGGCCTTACAGGAAGAGTGAGATCGAGTGTATGATCCAATAAATGTTAGAGGCCAACATAATTCATCCTAGCCAAAGTTCTTTCTTTTCACTAGTGGTGATGGTTACGAAAAATGATGGTTCATGGCAAATGTGTCCAGATTATAGATAGCTCAACAAAATGACCATCAAAGATAAGTTTCCTATTCATGTCATTGATGAATTAATAGATGAATTACATGGAGCAATTGTCTTTACTAAATTGGATCTTCGTTTGGGATAACATCAAATTTGAATGAGGTAGGAAGACATCCCCAAAATAGATTTTAGAGCACATGAAGGTCATTATGAATTTTTGGTTATGCCATTTGGACTTACTAATGCACCTTCAAAATTTCAAAGATCAATTAATTATATTTTCAAGCCCCTCCTTTGAAAATTTGTGTTAGTATTTTTTGATGACATACTAATCTAAAACAAATCTTGGGAAGAGCATGCACAACATGTTGATAGAGTATTACACATATTGGAAGAGCAACAACTTTATGCAAAGCCTTCCAAGTGTGCCTTTGGGGTTCAGGAAGTGGAATATTTGGGTCATATTGTATCTTATGAAGGTGAAAAAGTGGACCCTAACAAAATTAAAGCTATGAGGGTATGGCCAATTCCCAAAACCTTGAAGAAACTTAGAGGATTATTGGGATTGATAGGATATTATCACAAGTTTGTCAAGAACTGTGGTCAAATAGAATCACCTCTAACAACATTATTAAATAAGGAATCATTTTCTTAGACTTGAGAAGCAACCAAATATTTTGAAAAAAATAAGGTGGCAATGTGTACAACTCTTGTCTTGGCCACACCTAACTTCACAAAAACATTTGTTGTGGAGTGTGATGCCTCAGGCCATGGAATTGGTGTAGTTTTAATGCAAGAAGGAAGGCCTATTTCCTTTGAAAGAAGCCAACTTAAAGGAAAAAACTTACTCAAACCCATTTATAAAAAATAAATGTTGGTCATACTACATGTAGTGAAGAAATGATGCCCTTACCTAATAGGAAGACACTTCAAAGTAAAAACAAATCATGATAGTTTGAAGTAACTATTGGAGAAACGATTATCTTCAAAAGAGAAACATAAATGGGTTACAAATTCTAGGTTATGAATTTGAAATTATCTACAAAAAAAAAAAAAAATGTTGTGGTAGATGCCCTTTCAAGGAGAGAAGAAGAAACAGAAGGCTCACTGCATGTTATTTCTATTTCGTAATCTGATTGGGTGGAAGAAGAAAAAATAGAATGCAAGTAAGATCAAGAGGTATGCAATATCATTCAACAACTACAAGAGGACCCCAGTTCATTAGATAATTTTGTATGGAAGAATGATTTGCTATGGTATCACGATCACTTATGTTTATGTACGAATTATGAACTCAAACGAAAGGTCCTTCTGGAATTGCACACTTCTCCTATAGGAGGACAATCAAGATTCTTGAAAACATACCACAAGATCAAGAAGGATTTTTTATGGGAAGGTCTTAAAACTGATGTTCAAAAGTTTATGTCTGAATGCGGATCTGCCAATAGAATAAGGGAGAGACAATCAAAACGCCAAGTCTCCTACAACCTGTTAGCACCGTAATTTTTTCAGTTAGATTCAGTCCTAGATGAGTCGTGGTTCATGTGTCAAAGTGTGTGAGGTCAGTTACTGAACAACGAATGGGTCGAAGTCAGCAAGTGGCGGGTCTGGCCCTTGGAGTCGAAAAAGGGTGTCATAATTAGCCATGTGCGAATTGTAAAGGTCCTTTTCCCAAAAGGTTGAGTCCTGTCAAAAAGAGGGAATTTACGTACCAAAGGTCGAGGCAAGTTGTTAGAGTAAAGGTCACTTCAAAAGATATAACAACCATCATCACCTAATTATGAAATCATAAAGGTTAATAAATCACAGCTCTCATATCACGTATACTCTGCAACTATTATCATCCGTACTTTGTACACTTTGAAGTGTACCTTTTGCGCGAGTGTGTTGCGCAAATCTTCAACCCACTTCAAAACTTCTCTTCACCATGGATTTAGCATCCTCTTCCATGATTCCATCCCTCGCTCGTTCAATTATAAATACCAGTCACCTTGCGTGTTTCTCCTTTACCATCCGAGATTGTGCGTTGTCTATGATTTTTCCTACAAGTCCTGGGTCCTTTCGTTGTGGAAGGTCGATCGCCATCAGTTATGTTGTAAGTCTGTTCAGTCAAGATTGTCACGTCTCCTTTGTTTTTAGTCATGGTTTGAAGCATGTTGGATTTTTTCGCGAGTTAGTTTGTCGAGCGATAGTTCCTCTCGCAGTCAGCCTTTTTTCCTTGGAGTCCTCTCCTGTCACGCCAAATTGCTTTCCGCGTCTGAATTCCCTAGTTCGCCATCAGTATCGCATTGTCTTGCCACTGTGCCAGACTTTTCTGTCATGCTTACCTACCGCGACGAGCCTACTTTTGTCATTTATCGCAGCGTCAACTTCCTTCTGTGCTGAGTTTTAATAGCACCTGGAGACCACGCAATGAACTCCTAGAGTCATTTTTGCTTGTTGCGCAAAGTGTCTGCCATTTTCATTCCGACAGGTCTCGGCGAAGTATACCATCCTCCATTTTCCACGCAAGGAGGGTGTCATCATTCGTTACCGCACACGCTCAAAACAAATACACATTTGCATCATGACAATACCCCAAGACATAAGGAAGAAGGTGCGAAGTGGCAAAACCGTAAGGCCTGAACCTCAGGACTTGTCATTAATCAATGAAGATTTGAATGTCAGGGATATTTTGAATAGGTCATATGTGTGCGCTATTGCGAGAAAATCCAAGGATACAACGCGGGACTAGCTGAACAGTTCACTCTCATATTTAATGGATTCTACGCGATCATTGTGGGAATCACATTCCAGGTGATGGAGGAAACTCTGTCAGCCACGACGGAGATCCCTCCATGCGGTGAAAGGTGGTCTAAGGGCATGCCTTTATATGTATTATGCTATGAATACTTTATCAAGTGAAACTTCTTGAATGGGAAAATTGGAGCGAGCATTCCAAGTCGGTATCTTCGGGAGCCTTTCCAAAATCTCCTGAAGGTGATTTGAAGGTATTTCACCTGTGAAAGAAGGTCTGACAGAATATACCCACATCACATCAGGCCATTGATGCATTTCATAGGAAAAGAGCCTTTGAACTTACCTTTCTTCTTGCATCGAAGCCTGGATAGTATGGCATACAATGTCTAGGCCGAAGCTATCCAGCCGAAGAAAAACTTATTCCACATATCATTAATTAAGCTGTTGGTAGTCGAGGAATTGAGATGACTGGACAAAGACTGGGATTGGTTCCTAATTTCAACCGACATCCCCAAGGACCCCAAAGGAGACTTCCCTCTACCCACGGGGGGAACAACATTTCGCAACGCGGGGGAAAGAATGGAAGAGGTCGCAGGAAAAGGAAAAGCAATAGAAGACTCGTCATCCCAACATCTAGTACCCCGGAAAAGAGGTTGACTGAGGTTGATCAAGAAGCCCGAGGAAACCTAAGCTCCCAATGAACTGCGCACGCAATCTGTTGCTGAGAAGTTACTCGTGCGCTTTGTTCTGCTAGAACCTGTTCAAGGGTCAAGTCAGGGAATCAACAAAAGACAGAGAAGGTCGGGCTCTGAAAATATGGAGGTTCAAGAACCTTCGTGACAACTGAAGCGAGTGTAACTCGCTATTGTCGAATTATACCCAGGGAATAGAGAATTGAGAAAATAGTTAGCAAAAAATACTGTTGAAATGACAATGTCACAGAGCCGAGAAGGGAATGCAAATTGGCTCAAAATATATCTCAGAGAAGCGCAAGATGTGATCATTTAGTTGCATGAGGAAAAAAGAATTCCAGAGGAAAGAATCATGGAGCACTTCAAGGAATGTAGACCGGACATGAAAAACGCTCGCGCAGCTCTCTCCAGCGCTCAAACAAAGCTAAAAGGGAATGTGGTCTTACGGAGACAAGTGAAGAATCTGAAAAGATGAAACTGGTCTCTCAGGAATACACTCAGAGTATTAAGATTGCAGGTAAGACCAGAGGCATGATTGACATGACCCCATTTTATTTTGTCTTTTTTCATGTGGCACGAAATTTTCTCCCCTCATGTCATGTCTCCTACCGAGAAACAAGAAGTCTAACGGGCACCCATGCGATGGATATTTGTCGCGCAGATGTTGTAAACCCACCAGTCGAGAAGGACAAGTGTAGGTGAAACACATGATAGTTTTGAAGGGGATGTGTGGCCCCTCGACCGTCGTCGCCACCTGGAAAGAACAAGCGACAATCCACAATCATCCACCATACCAACTCACCACATGCATACTACAACTAGTGATCGTGCGGCAGCAACCAGAGCCCGTTACACAGGGTGGCAGAGTTTTGACAGTGTGCTCGATCATTCGGGTAACCACTCAAAGGAGAAACCTCGACGCATCACCTCCTAATGATTGAATCTTACTGATAACCGAACAATCATGATAAAGACATTAGTTATGACATGATTGGGTGCAGTTGGGTTTCCATTTTTTGTAAGTTCTATTTGAAAGGTCATTTGGAAGGGAATAACCGGAACCAAAATTCTAGGAGAAGTAGTTTGAGGCATGGTAGCCAAAGGGGCGTAATTTCCTCTATATATTGCAGATTTTCAATGTAAGCCAAGTTGGTTGGAAAAGTAGTGTAGACAGTAGTCTGTTGATGTAATCTTTGAACCCGATTGAAATATAATGCAGAAGTCTTGAGGTTTTGATGAAAAGATTCTAATGGTGGTTGTTTGATGTATTGTGATCCCGTCTATGTATGCACTTCTTGTTTTCTGTTTATTCATGTCTTTACTCTGTTTGAATTGGAACATTTAATAAGTCTAGAATTCATCGCACAGTGCTTTAGACTTCGCCACTTAAACTCTATGCTTTCTTCTAAGTGATTTAGAATTCATCTTTAATGGTGCTCTGAGTTGCTTTATGTGCTCTTTCTTTCACCACACACAACGACCTTTGAACTGAAAGATCATTGTTTGCTTATCCTTTATCCTCTCAAAGTTTCATCTACCAAGTCATTAATTTCCCTCGCTTTCAGGAGGTTGACTCCATGGCCCAAGGTTCTGTATTTGCTTGCCAACGAAACTAGAAACATTGCACAAACACAACAAATCTAGCCACCAATTCAAAGTCATTATCTGTCAGAGACTAATATTCAGAAAGAGCCCTCTCTAAGTTGGAAATGCTAGTTTCCAGTCTTAAAGTTGGTATGTAGGTTACCTCTGTCATTTGTTTCTCAGCCAAACAAATTTACAGAGTGCTAACATCTTGGCGGCGCTGCCAAGGACGAAATTGAATAAAACTTTCCCTGAGAGAACGACTAAAGCTGCAGTTTTGACCCCTGAGGGTAATAGTGGGCCAGACGTCTATATTGGCTGAATTTTTTTTTACCATGGCGATTCCAATAAATAAGACCAGTAGCATAAAATAATAAGAATAAAAAATCCTTGCTCCAAAGAAAGTTTATACCATAGCCAACCCTGATCCAGAACCTGTAGCGCCTGTGTCTGGTCCTGAAAAATTTCAGCGCAAAGCAAAGGAACAGATACCCGACCTGTTCTATTACTTAGACAAGAACTTATCTTTACCCAAGGACGGAGTACAAAGCATAGACGACCTTGAATTTGATACACTGTTTGAGCAAACTTTGTTCAGGTCCAAATCAGAATCCTACTTGGATGAAATAGTCTTTGATGAGAAGAGGTTCTAATTTGTGATACCAACTAACCCTGTGTGAACTGCCATAATCCCCACTCAGATCATCCAGCAAGCTCAAAACCTGCCTAGCGTTATGGTCTCCACATTCGCCCCTCTTGCCTTACCAACCCAAAGACATGATTTTCCCCAGAACTATAATCAGAGGATCAATTTATATGATGTCGAAGGAAATGCTTCTGCCCAAAAGCACTTTGATTGGTTTAACAATTTTGTTGACCTGGAGGAGGTATATCATGAGGACGTGAAAATGAGATTGTTCGCACAGAGTCTCTCAGGGGAGGTCAGAAAGTGGTTTAAGGCCCTTCAAGCGACGAGCATCCCTGATTTTGTAGCGTTTTAAACATCATGTCTTGCCAGATGGGGCGATAAAAATAATCCTCTGCAATTACTAACTCAATATAACAATATAAAAAGATCATCAAAGGAAACAATGCAAGAGTTTTCGGCCAGATTCATGAAGGTTTATAACTCAATCCCCACGAAGGTCAAACCGCCTCCCGGAGCTGCCCAGTTTCAATACACTGATTTCTTTGACAGTGAGTTTGCCTTGTTGCTAAGAGAAAGAAGATATAATATTTTAGGTGCTATGATGAGCGACGCGATTGAATTCAAAGTAAATATAACGGCGTCGGGAAAGATCAAACAAAATTTTGATAGAAATGTGAAGAAGCCCCAAGGGGACGCGCAACCCTCTGCGTCTCGATTGTTAGACAAAAAGTTCTATTTGATAATGAAAACTATGGAGAAGCTTATGGAAAGGATGTCCATGGAGAACAAGCCTACCACTAGGGAGCAAAATGATTTCCAACCCAGAAATAAAAACTTTAGAAGAGCTCAAGTCCTGCAGATCATGAAAAGGGACCAGAGAGATCACGGTGATCAACAGATAAGACCTCCTTTCCAAAACAACTATGCAAATGAAGACTTTGATCAGATGATCCAAGACCAGATGCATTATTGCGATGATATGAATACATACGTGTTCTTAACAAAGGAATAACACAATCAATTCATGGACGTGAATGATGGCTTTATGTTGGAGACTGATGATACGTTGTCCTAAGAAACGAAGGAGTTCAGGAAGGGATATCACAATGCAATCATGCAGTTTCAAAAGAAATATAACCTCAGGAGTAGAAATACACCTGCAAAGCCTCCGAAGACAAATCCCACAAAGGAACCCCAGGCAAATGCTCCTTCTTCAAGCCAACCCAAGAAAGATAATTCAACAAGGGACGCGACAAAGAAGGGAAAATCAAAGGAAGAGTCCCCAAAGAAAGAGCATGAGACGAGTAAGGAAATAGGCGTCAAAGAGGTAGATAAAGCTCCTCCTCCTTTTAATTTTGAGAACGAAATGGCCAAAATCAAAATCTTTGTTCCTTTTAATGAGCTTATCAAGAAGGGAGAATAAAGGAACTAGATCATTAAGATGTTAAAGATGGAAGAGGCTTCTGACACCCTGAACATCCAAGACAACCACCTTGCCATCTTATTTGGTGCACACGTAGAAGAAACTGGCGATATTGATGACGTTCCTCCTTTCTACGTCAGTCTCAAAATTCATGACATGACTTTGCATAACGCCATGTTGGATTTGGGTGCGTCACATAATCTCATGCCAAAGGTGGTCATGGATGATTTAGGCTTGGACGTCACCAGACCTTATAAAGATATTTTCTCTTTCGACTCAAGAAAGGTGAAATGCTTGGGTTTGATCAAAGACTTGGTCATGTCATTATCTCAAATTCCACCGAAGAATATGGTCATGGACATGGTGGTTGCCGACATTCCCCCAAAATTCGGCATGTTGTTATCCAGATCTTGGGCCGCTAAATTAAAGGGAACCTTGTTGATGGACATGTCTTATGATACCATCCCTATTTTCGGCCAAGAAAGAAGACTATACAGAGAGGTGCTTCTCAAGTACATGGTGAGTAGCAAAACCCAACCAAACAATCATCATATCTATTCTTTCAACACCAAAATTGGCTCCTTTATTTTTTATAATGACTTAAGTTTTGAACAGGGGGAGCCAACGACTGTCATGATTGTCGAAGATAAGGCTACGCTTTGAGTAGAGGAATGCCCAGATCAGAGAAACCACGTGGAAAATGAAATGTGGAATATGAGCTTCGATGGAGCTGTCAGCAGGGAAGGAGCCAGATCCGGTGTGTGGATCAACCCTCCCAAAGTGGGCACAAAAATCTACTCTTACAAGCTTGCCTTTGATTGTACAAATAACATGGCAGAGTATGAGGCACTAATTTTGGGTTTGAGAACTTTAAAGGAATTGGGTTCTAAAAGGATAGCGGTGCATGGAGACTCTGAGCTCATCATAAATTAGGTAAAGGGTTTATACAAGTACAAGCATCCCAAACTAAGAGCATATAGAAATCTAGTTCTGGACCTCCTCGAAGAGTTCTCAGAGTATTATTTGTCAGTGATCCCCAAGGGGAAAAATCAAATTGTAGATGCCCTGGACACCTCAGCTTCGGTGTATAAAATTCCATTTTTTCCCAATAGGAAGTATGAAATTGAAGTCAAACGCAGGCCTGTAGTACCTGATAACATCAAATATTGACAAGTTTTTGAAGATGACAAATAGGTGGAGTGGTTCCTCCAAATGATCGACGAGTTCGCTAACGTGAATATTGATTATGAGTGTTGTTGTGAAGAGGATGAAGTCATGGCTTCACACAGTAACGGCGACCCCTTTTAGAACCAGATAGCTGGAAGGGATATAATGCAACTAAAAAACAACATTATCCCCAAAGGTTTGGTTCCATTAGAAAAATTGTTTGATGAAAATGATGTAGCCAGAAATCCCAGAATCATTGCAAATGATGAAGATATCAAGGATTGCAAAATCGGGACTCAAGAGAATCCTAAGATAATCAGACTGTCAAAAACACTTAGTCTTGAGATCAAGCAAAGATATATCAACCTCATGAAGGATTTACCTAACGTTTTTGCATGGAGTTATGAAGACTTGAAGGTCTATGTCACTAAAGTAATTCAGCATGTGATTCCCATCAAGGAAGATCAAAAAAATTTCAAGCAAAAGATGAGATGGATCAACCCTTTGCTGCTGTTGCTGATTGAAAAAGAGGTAAATAAACTATTCGATGCCAAAATTATTGTTTCTTTGAGATTTTCAAAGTGAGTGGCCAACCTTGTGCTTGTAAGGAAGAAGAGCGGTGAAATAAGATTATGTGTGGATTTTCGGAACCTGAACAGAGTGTCCCTCAAAGAAAACTACTCGCTTCCCAAGATGGACTACATCCTGCAGAAGGTAGTTGGATCCCAGAAAATGTCGATGCTAGATGATTTTTCTGGTTACAATCAGATCATGGTGCACCCGAACGACCAGGAGAAGATAACCTTTACAACACCATGGGGTACGTTCATGTATGCAAAAATGCCTTTTGGGCTTATGAACGCTGGAGAAACTTTCCAAAGGGCCATGGATATAGCGTTTATTGAACAGAAATATAAGTTTATCGTGATTTACTTGGACGACATCACGGTGTTTTCTGATTCCGATGAACAACATCTTGAACATCTAAAGAAGGTTTTCGAGAAATGCAGAAAGTTTGGCATCTCATTAAATCCAAAAAAATAAAATTTTGGGATGCAAGAAGGAAATTTTTTGGGACACATCATCTCAAAGGAAGGCATAAAGATAGACCCCAACAAGGTGGAAGGGATTCTGAAGATCAACGCTCCTAGGAGCAAGAAAGAGGTGCAGTCTTTCCTGGGAAAGGTGAATTTTCTAAGGAGGTTCATTCCAAATTTGGCCAAGATTATAAAGCACATCACGAGTATGCTCAGGAAAGGTAATGAGATAAAATGGACCCCTAAATCCAGGAATTCGTTCGAGGACATCAAGGTGGCACTGAACAAAGCTCTAGTGTTAGCCAACCTAGATTTCACAAGGGACTTTATCTTATTTTCCTTCACCTCAGAACACACCATCGTTGGCGTCCTGCTATAGAAGGATGAACATAATTTTGAAAAGCCTATAGCCTATTTCAGTAGGACATTGAGAGACTCCCCACTAAAGTAAGATATCATGGAAAAACAAGTGTATGACTTAGTGAAATCCCTTAAGGAATTTAAGACTTATATAATGCATTCCCACGTCATTGCTTATGTGCCTAGCAATTCTGTCAAGGATATCCTGACTCAGCTTGGTCCTGAGAGGAGAAGAGGCAAATGTATCGTAGTCATGCTGGAATGCGACCTCAAAATAAAACCTACAAAGTTGATTAAGGGTCAGGGGATTGTAAAGTTGATGGCGCATTTGAACTGTGATGTTTTCGGAATAAATTTCATCGTTGATTTGTTGGAGAATCCACAAGAAGAAGCAGTCCCACAGGTATCTTAGAAATTCATTGATTTGCCTTGGTACATTAACATTATTTACGTGTTAAGGAATTTGCAATATTCTCCAGGGTTGAGCAAAACCAAGGCCAGATTTTTGAAGCTGAAAGCAACTAATTTTTGCATCTTGGATGACTCTTTGTATTGGAAGGATCCAGGAGGGATCTTACTTAATTGTTTGCTGGAAGAAGACACAAAATGGGCTATCAAGGAGTTCTAAAAGGGAGACTGCGGAGGGAATCATTACTAGAAGACCACCGCACACAAAATCTTAAGGGCGAGATTATATTGGCCCAGTATTTTTACGAACGTATACAAAGAAGTTTCCAGTTGCCACGAATGTCAGATATTCGATGGGAAAATAAAACTACAACCCATGCCTTTAAAACCTATCTCTATCGAAGCACTATTTATGCAATGGGGTCTGGATTTTATAGGAGAGATTCATCTGCCATCTTTATCCCAACATAGATGGATACTAACGGCCACAGACTACTTCACTAAATGGATCAAAGCGGTCCCCACTAGGTAAGATACCAACACAGTCATCATTCATTTTTTGGAGACCAATATCCTATCTAGATTTGGTTGCCCGGTCAAGATCATCACGGACAATGCAACGACGTTCAACTCTAAGAATATGGAGAAGTTTTGTAACAATTACAACATAACCCTGGGACATTATACGGCTTATTGCCCACAAGGTAATGGATTGGCAGAATCACCTAACAAAAGTTTAACCAGGATTATTAAGAAACTCTCGTAGGACAACAAGTAGGCTTGGCATAATAAGCTTATCTACGTGCTATGGGCTAACAAAATCACTACCAAAAATTCCATCTCCACATCACCTTTCCAAATTGTATATGGCGCGGAGGCAGTTTTCCCCACCTCGTTGGGATTGCCAGTCAGGAGATTGCTGCAAGAGCAAGAAACAGAACCAAACGACGCTCGAAGGAGGATAAACCAATTGGTTCATGCACAACAAATGAAGGAACAAGTTTTCAAATGATCAAAACTTCACAAAGACATAATGAAGAAGATTTTCGACAACCACACTAAGCATGAAGATTTCAAGGTAAATGATCTGGTGCTGAAGTAGGACGCGAGGAATGAAGACAAAGGGAAACATGGAAAGTTTGATCATCTTTGGATGGGTCCATTCAGGATTGTCGCGTATCACGGGAACACCGCATATTTTCTACAAGATCTTAATGGAGAGCTCACTGGTGGGGGACCTGTGACTGGCAGGTTCCTTAAACATTATTTGGTTTAGTATGGTATTTTTCAGTCTTTCATGTCATTGTAAATAACCATTTTTTGTGTTTTCAAAGAAGACGTTTCGAGTCATAGTCAGCAGAAAATTGAAGCACAAAGTGAAGGCCCTAAGTTTATGCTGAGTCTGGTCGTGACTGTGTCAAGAAGGTCTAGGATTAGTCTTTTTCGTTGTTTTAAGAGTCTACAAATCAAATAAAGCCCAATGGTCAAGCACCTGGTCTATTGTTCTTTGCCACCTCACCGAGAGGATAGCATCCCCATTGGAGCCAATTATTAGCACTGTAATTTTTTTCAATTAGAGTCAGTCCTAGATGAGTCGTGGTTCATGTGTCGAAGCATGAGAGTTCAGGCATTGAACAACGAATTCGTCGAAGTCATCAAGTGGTGGGTCTGGCCCTTGGAGTCTGAAAAGGGCGTCATAGTTAGCCATGTGCGAATTGTAAAGGTCCTTTTCCCAAAAGTTCGAGTCATGTCAGAAAGAGGGAATTTACGTGCCAAAGGTCGAGGCAAGTTGTTAGAGTAAAGGTCACTTTGGCAGATATAATGACCATCATCACCTAATTACGAAGTCAGAAAGGTTAAGAAATCACGACGCTCATATCATGTATACTCTGCAGCTCTTATAATCCGTACTCTACACACTTCGAAGTGTACCTATCGCACGAGTGTGCTGCATAAATATTCAACCCGCTTCAAACTTCTCGTCACCATGGATTTAGTGTCCTCTGCCATGATTCCATCCCCCGCTTGTTCAATTATAAATACCAGTCACCTTGCATTTTTCTCCTTTACCAGCTGAGTTTGTGCATTGTCTATGATTTTTCCTGCAATCCCTGGGTCCTTTCGTTGTGCGAAGGTTGATTGCCATCAGTGATGTTGTCAGTCTATTCAGTCAAGATTGTCTGTCTCCTTCGTTTTCAGTCATGGTTTGAAGCCTATGGGATTTTTCCGCGAGCTGGTCTGTCGGGTGATAGTTCCCCTCGCAGTCAACCTTTCTTCCTCAGAGTCCTCTCTTGTCGCACTGAATTGATTTCCACGTCTGAATTCTCTGGCTCATCATCAGTATCGCAACGTCTTTCCACTGCGCCAGAATTTTCTATGGCACTTCCCTATTGCGACGAACCTACTTTTTCCATTTACTGCATCGTCGACTTCTTTCTGTGTCGAGTTTACATAGCGCCTAGAGGCTACGCAATGAAATCCTAGAGTCATTTTTGCTTGTCGCGCAAAGCGTCTACCACTACCATTTCGACAGGTCTCCGCGAAGTATACCATCCTCCATTTTCCATGCAAAGAGGGTGTCATCATTCATTACCGCGTGCGCACAAAACAAATACACATTTGCATCATGACAATACCCCAAGCATTAAGGAAGAAGGCACGAAGTGGAAGAGCTGTAAGGCTCGAATCTCAGGACTTGACATTAATTAATGAAGATCCGAATGTCAGGGAATCTTTTGAACATGTCAGATGTGTGTGCTATTGTGAGAAATTCGAAGGATACAACACGGGACTGGCTGAACAATTCGCTCTCAGATTTAATGGATTCTACGCGATCATTGCAGGAATCACATTCTAGGTGACGGAGATCCCTCCGCGCAGTGAAAGGTGTTCTAAGGGCATGCCTTTAGACATATTATGCTATGAAGACTTTATCAAGCCAAATTGTTTGAACGAGAAAATTAGAACGGGTGTTCCAAGTCGATATCTTCGGGAGCCTTTCTAAAAGCTCCTGAAGGTGATTCGAAGGTATTTCACCTGCGAAAGAAGGTCTGACACAATATACCCACATCACATCAGGCTGTTAATGCATTTCATAGGAAAATAGCCTTTGAACTTACCTTTCTTCTTGCATCGAAGCCTGGAAAGTATGGTAGACAATGTCCAGGCCGAAGCTGACCAGCCGAAGAAAAACTTATTCCACATATCATTAATTAAGTTGTTGGTAGTCTAGGAATTGAGACGACTGGAAAAAGACTGGGATTGGTTCCTAATTTCAACCGACATCCCTAGGGACCCCAAAGGAGACTTCCCTCTACACACAAGGGGAACATCATTTCGTAGTGCAGGGGAAAGAATGGAAGAGGTCGCAGGAAAAGGAAAAGCAAAAGAAGACTCGTCATCCCAACATCCAGTACCCTAAAAAAGAGGCAGGTCGAGGTTGATCAAGAAGCCCGAGGAAACCCAAGCTCCCAATGAACCGTGCACCCAACATGTTGCTGAGAAGTTACTCATGCGCATTATTCGGCTAGAACCTGTTGAAGGTTCAAGCCGATGAATCAGTGAAAGATGAAGAAGGATGGGCCCTGAAAACATGGAGGTTCAGGAACCGTCGCAATAGTTGAAGCAAGCACAACTTGTTATTGTCGAATTATACTAGGAGAACAGAGAATTGAGAAAACAGTTAACAGAAAATACTATCGAAAAGACAACGTCGTAGAGCCGAGAAGGGAATGCAAATTGTCTAAAAAGACAGCTCAGAGAAGCGTAAGACATGATCATTTAGTTGCACGAGGAACAAAGAATGTCATAGGAAAGAATCGTGGAGCACTTCAAGGAATGTGGATCGACCATGAAAAACATCCGCGCGACTCTCGCCAGTGCTCAAACAAAGCTAAAAGGGAATGTGGTCTTGCAGAGACAAGTGAAGAATCTAAAAAGATGAAACTGATCTCTCAGGAAAACACTCAGAGTATTAAGATTGCAGGTGAGACCAGAAGCATGATTGACATGACCCCATTTTTTTTTGTCTTTTTGAACATGTTACAAAATTTTTCTCCCCTCGTGTCCTGTCTTCTGCCAAGAAACAAGAAGTTTGGCGGGCACCCGCGCGATGGATATTCGTCTCACAGATGTTGTAAACCCACCAGTCGAGAAGGACAAGTGTAGGTGAAACACACGACAGTTTTGAAGGAGATGCGTGGCCCCCCGACCGTCGTCGCCACCTGGAAAGCATGAGCGACAACCCACAATCATCTTCCATACCAACTCACCACATGCATACTACAATCAATGATCGCGTGACAACAACCAGAGCTCGTTACACAAGGTGGCAGAGTTTTGACAGAGTGCTCGGTCATTCGGGTAACCAATCAAAGGAGAAATGTCGATGCATCACCTCCTAATGATTGAATCTTACTGATGACCGAACGATCATGATAAAGACGTCGACTATGACATGATTGGGTGCAATTGGGTTTCCATTTTTAGTAAGTTCTATTTGAAAGGTCATCTAGCATGGAATAACCAGAATTGAAATTCTAGGAGAAGTAGTTTGAGGCGTGGTAGCCCAAGGGGCATAGTTTCCTCTATATATTGCATCTTTTCAATGTAAGCTAGGTTGGTTGGCAAAGTAGTGTAGACAGTATACTGTTGATGTAATCTTTGAACCCGATTGAAATATAATGCAGAAGTCCTGAGGCTTTAACGGAAAGATTCTAATGGTGGTGGTTTGATGTATTGTGATCTCGTCTATGTATGTACTTCCTATTTTCCGTATGTTATCCCCGATATCTAGGGATAACTAGGAGATCATGTCTCGAGGCCCACATGGTCCCAGACATGGAGTACCAAGAGCGGATTGACTTGAGCATGGCCCTGGAGGGCCCATCTTTCTTCTTCTTCGTCAGATTTGTCCTGTCAGCAGTAGCAGTTTCCATCACCACCGGCCTGGGCTTGCATCGGAGAGGGCTCTTGCTCCATGAGGTAATTGGTCCGAGGTATCATGGTATGTGTCATATTTGATTGTTATAACCTTCTTATATATGCATTAGGTTCCTTTCATTTCGGATGACTGCTTGGATCTTACAATAATCCACTTGACCACTGTTGGGGTGATTGATGGGGTAACTTAGCAAGCTGGTATTCATTGGTTTTGGTTAGCCACCAAGGGGGTTTTGCAGAGCCATCATCCGCTCCCACCATCTTATCACTTTTACATCTTATACCCCACTCATCCATCCCATTCCCCTAGTCTGGCCATTAGGATGATATGATAGGGATTTCATGCATATGTTTGATAACTTTAATGATGAGATATGATTTACATTGCTATGATATCTAGGACTGATGAGCCCATGGAGGGCGTAGTTTTTGATGTGCAGGACCATGCCCGGCGGACAGGTACCA
>ML787030.1:35069-73518 GCA_009831015.1 Picea engelmannii
AAAATGAGATGATAGACTGAAATCTGTAGTTTTCAACCAACCCTTGGATTCTCGGGTTTACTTCAGAGGAAACTCAATGCAAAAGATATAATTCCCAACTACACCTTTAACGATACAACAAGGTAAGGTAATAAGAGGTGGCTGGAGAAAAATGTCATGAGAATCTCTCTTTAAGCAAACAACGTTCTCACTCCTATCAAAAATTGAGCACAACGGTGGTTGATAGTCATCTTCATAGAATAAATCCAAATGCTCAGAGGAGAAATCATCAAAGTCCTCAAGGTATGACCAAAAATCATTAGGAAAGCATAGCATCAAGTCATCCTTGGGTGTCTGAATAGGGTCAGGTTCTTGTTGCCAAATGTCAAAATTATTAGTAACTTCATGTGATAGATGCAAGGGAAACTTTTGGGAATGACCCTCAATGTCATAAATGGGATCCCCATCATATCCAATCAAATCCCATTTACGCTTCCTGACATGTATGAACTCATCTATGTTATCGACAAAGTCCTCATTTTTATCAAAACATGAAGGGGTTAGTACATCCAACACTTCTTTGCTCTCTACATCATAAGATAAAGAATCATTAAAATTTTGGAAGGGGAAATAACTCACCTTGTTTAATTCAAGAGTTTGGATAACTTCATCAAGAGGAATATTTGCCTCTACATCTTCAACCTTGAGATATAGAAGATCGAGCTTGTCCGAGGGTTCCATTTCCTCTTCACTCTCTGAATCATAGAACAAGGTATCATCAAAGAACTGGAAAGGAAAATGACTTACCTCATTCTCTTCATTTTGTGCAGGAGGGACAAGATCTTGGAGAGCTTCATTAGATTGAGGAGTGGTCACTGGTGCTTCACTTATTTAGTTATATCTTCACTACATTCTATTGAATCATGGGAAAAATCCTGCTCCTCTTTAAGAGGATGGAAATGTTCTCGATGAATCTCCTATTTCACATCAGAGGATTCTTGATGTTGAACATGATATGCATTTATGAGATCTGCTACAATATCAGTAGTGAATCCTCCGTCTTCCAAGGCTATTGTGAGATTATGAAGGGCATCTTCATACGTTTGGCAATGTGGTTTGGTAAAATCAACAAACCTATTGATGAGGTGTATGAAAGATGATATGCCTCTATCTTGGAAACAACCCTTAACCCAATCTTGTAAGAAGGATGGAAGAGAGAGTATGAAAAGTTTTATTAGAGCATACTCCCCTCCCAATTCTACCTCGCTTGTATGATCCAGAAATTTTATGATGTGAGGAGTTGGGAGGCCCCAAAATCTTGGAAGGTTGTTTGACCATTTCGTATCAAAACGGGTCGGGTATCCTCGAAGGCTTTTGAAATCAATAGTTGGAAATAGTAGTTCCCAGGACACCATGATCCCATAACTTGGAAATACACAGGGTTAAGAGTAAGGTGACACGCTAGAAAAGGTTAGTGGAGTCGCCAGATAATTTACCCGAAACTATCAAAGGATAAGGGAAAACACCCTAAGTGGAGTCGTCAGGTAAGCTTGTAAGATAAGGTTTCTGAGGCAAGGCTTACTGAAAAGTGTCATCTTGAGGAGAATTGACTCAGTGTTCCCTGATAATGGCGCCAAAATGTTATCACGCAGTTTGTAGCAAGGATAAAAGGCTTGAGGTTTGAAGGTCAAACTGGCGTAACATGAACCAATCCCACCCAATTTCACCACAATGGGATGGTTCTTTCTATTTAGGGAGGTAAGTCCTAGGGGAGACATCCCCAGTGACTTGGGGTTTTGAGAAGGCAAAGGATAACAAGGTAAATAATGGTTTTCCCCCTCACAAGTCACCACCAAGTAGATAGTCCGGTTAAATAACCAATAATAAAGTATAAACAAAACAAAGATGCACCTGCCTAAGACAAGGCAACAATGAAACTGATATATGCAAGATGCTTAATTGGTTAGTACTTCATGTAAATCAACGACTATCTGATACACTTGTAAGCAATTTGATAATTAATGTTGACGAAGTCAATATTTATAAAATAACAATGGTGATTAAGTCACTTCTTCAACAAATGTTAAAATGATGTGGTATTCAATATGATAAATCAATACGTCATTCAATAAATTCCTATAACCACCATTCAATTGCTCACATAGAAGATGCTAGCTGCACCAATGAAGTTATAGCTAAATATGATGGCAACATATAGAGTTAGAAGGTTAGTTTTAGGCTAGGGTTAGTAAAGTTAGGGTTTGATTCAAGATTTTGAGAGTTGTTTGTGATCAATTTCACTTCAACGCATGAGGTATTTAGATCAGTACCTTAGGGTTAATGGAGTCAAATAGTGAAGGACGCAAGAGCTAAAGGAGCCAAAGGTAAAAACAGCTAAGGACTAGAGGGAGAAGCTTTGAGGTATTTCTAAGGCAAGGCCTCGAATTCAAAACCCTAGGGGAGAGAGGCTCACCTTGGTGTAGGATAGGTAGGCTTTGGTGCTCTCTCCTCCTTCCTTAAATCAATGGTAATCACGGCTAGCTGAAAATGAAGTATAAAACCAAGACAAGAAGGTTTGATGAAGCAAAGTGTTGCTACAGCAAGGCTCTACCAACAAACCCTAGAAAAATCAGCCCAAAGTGTAGAAAACCTAGGCTTTAAGGCGTCTCCCTCTTCTTAGCTTGTAAAAGGTACGACTAGCAAAAAATGAAGAGAGAATGAGAGTGTAGCAATAACTAGGCTCTCTCCTTCTTCAATCAATGGCTGAAAATTCTCTCAATGGGGACATGAGACAAGGACCTACTTGTGTGCTTGTCACCTAGGGTTTTGTTCAGAAAAATTATAAACATATGCAATAAATAAAACTACAACCATTCATTCAAGAAGTTTTGTAGAAAAAATACTTACATATCACCAAGAAAAGGCATTGCAAACCCTAGTTGTAACACCTTCCATTAAAGAGAAATGACAAACTATGCCATGAAATTCTCCTTCAATAAGTGCGCATCACTAAATCAACCAATAACCCAAGAGAGGGTGCAAATTTCAGACCTCACTAATGAGTGACTGAGTTGTGATGAAAAAATGAAGGTGAAAATCCTTCATTTATACAGTATCATGACCTAAATTTACATTTTAGGTCATGTAAAAGGCCGACAAGGCCAAAATACTAAAATCATAATGTTTTACATTAAATTGTCAAATTAAAACCCTAATAAATATGAAAAGAGATATCAAGCCCCTCCAAGGGAGACGTTATCCCCTTCTAGGGCAAATGGAGCATCCTGGAGCAAAACGTTAGCCCTCCTTGGGCTTCTCCAACCTGCCACACGTGCCAATACTGCCCAGTCTTCCTCCCAAGACATCCATAATGATGGATGATGTCATGGTCATGATGGGTGACATCCTAGACCATCCAAGGCCAACATTCCACTAAAAAAGGGCCAATCCCCCTAGGTCAAGCTCTGCTGGGGTGCCTTTGGTGGAACATCCTCTTATTCTCCGATGCAAATCCCCTGATCCATCTTTGTCCTGTCTCTGCCCCCAGATGGGGTCCCAAAATCCATTTGATGGGATCTTCAGCCCCATGGAGGTCCGAACTGATCATATCCCCATGTGTACCAGTCCAAATCGTACTTGTCCATCGGGCATGGTCCTGCACATCAAAATCTACGTCCTCCAAGGGCTCATCAATCACATAGATCATAAAAATGTCAATCACATATCATGATCAATATTATTAAACATGTGCATAAAATCCCTAATGCATCAGTCAAAAGCTCAAAGATATTACACAAGCCTACAATACAAGTCTGAAGAAAAGGACAGGGCGTCCTATTGGGCTAGTGTCCATTGGAAAAGGAAAGTTCCCGTAAGAGACCTCATCCAAGCCATGTAAGTGGGTGATGTGGTCAGGGGATGTCCAAGCATGTGGGTGCAATGAGGGCCAAGGATGCAAAAAATGTTACTTGTGGGTGCCTTTGTAGAAGGCGAGTTGTACCTGTCCTGGATGCATTTTTTCCAAGCCCATTCTTGCCTTTTATTCTTCATTCATTTTGTTCTTTTATTCTTTATTTCTTTTTGTTCAAGAGCTAATCAGGGGACACTGCCCTGGCGTGGTGACCAGTGGTGAAAACATTACCCACAAGTACTTTCACAGAAATGAGAAGGCTGGCTTGTGATGAGACCCCCTTTCCCTTGGCCATGCAACCAAGATTCACTGCCCTGGCGTTGTAACCAGCTGGTGGAAATTTCATACTACTAGGTACCCATGGACCTAATAGGTTGGCTCGTGATGAGACCCCCTATCCTCTGGTTAGGTCTTATTTTATTAATTTTTTCTGGGTCCCTCTTATTTCTTTTTGAGAAGCCTTTTATTGCTTTCTCAGGGATCCCTGGGTGAAGCATCTCGAGGTTTTATTTTTAGGCTTTTATCTTTTACCAATTTGCTTTTACTTTCTGGGCCTTTAGCCCCTTCTTCCCACGAGATAAGGTGCAATCCAGAAAAATAGGTCAACCCCATGCCCGGACAAGTGGAATGGGATAAGTGAGCAAGAAACAAGATGTAAAAGTGGTGTTGTGATGGGCGCGGATGATGGATTTTCAGAAACCCCCCTAGTGGCAAAAAAAAACCTATAGACACAGGCTTGCTAGGGCACCTTGTCAATCCCTCCAAACATGGTCAAGTGGGAAATTCCAAGATCCAAGAAGTCATTAGAAATAAAAGGAATCAAATGCACCTATTCAATGGTTTTGATTATAAAAGCGACACATACCATGATACCTAAACTAATTACCTCATGGAGAAAGAACCATCTCTGATACAAGACCAAGACAATGGTGATGGATGCTACTACTTTTGACAAGATAAATATGCTGGAAGAAATAAAATGTGGGCCCTCCAGGGCCATGCTAAAGTCAACCCTTCTCTCCGTACTCCATGTCTAGGACCTGTGGGCCTCGAGACATGATCTCCTAGTTATCCCTGAAAGTGGGGGATAACAATTCCCAACACTTAGATATGATCTATTCTCATTCATGTACCATGTATGAAATTATCCCTCATGTACCTTGATCATCAATGGATCCAAGAAAACCAAACCCAGGACCCCATGCCAATGGCGTGGTTGGTTCTATATCCCATGCTTTTGTGGGCCAACTAGTTGACCAGATGGGTCACATGTCTATTTCGTCAAACCTATCAGCTATTGTGCCTGATGCTCAAAATACCTTAGTCCCCACTCAAACCTTTGAGGTGAATTTGGTGCAATCCATGCAACCAAAGAATCCTAAGCAACCTAGAGGGAAGAAGAGGAATAAGAAGAAAAAATCCAATACTGAGTGAGGGCCTGCTCTAACCCAAAACAATCAAGGAGGGGCACAAAAGAGAAGAAAAAGAGTTAGTTCCCCTACAAAATTTGTGGGGAGGACCATCCTACTCACCAATGTCCTCGAAAGGATGAGATTCATCGATACCTTGCACAAAAAAAGGCCCTCCAACAACATACTGTCTTAACTCATCCATTCCCCCCAGCCTCAACAAATGGTTGCAACGAATCCTACCCCTCCACAAGAGGGCATGGTAGGTATCCTACAATTTGAGGTATCATTCTCATCTGTCAACATTATGATGTGTGACCAGACGGTGAATCTGCAAATCCAAGTGTGCAATTATGATACTGTTACACACCAAAATGTCACACTTAAATGTCGCATCTATTTACACCTAAGTGTCACAAGTGTTGTAAAGTGTTGTATGCACCTTATTAAGTGTCTCATGCACTTTGTCAAGTGCCATATGCACCTTACTAAGTGTCACATTAACTTTTCTAAGTGTCGCAACCATTGACACCATGGAAAAACATTTGTCATAATCATTAGGTCATTTAGAGGAAGAAACCCATCATTTGAAAGATGGAATCATGCCTTTTACTTAGAATTTTGGCCATTTTTAGAGGATTTTGTCAGTCAACGATCCCCTTCCCATGTATAGGGAGCATTGAACCCTTACTAAGGCTCCCCTTCCCATGCTTAGGGATAATTTCCAATGCTTTGTGCTCAACCTTGAGGGAGCATTGAAGTGGTTAGAGGAAGTTATGGAAATCCCACCTTTTTCTAAGGTCCATATTCGAAGAGATGAGGTTTTTTTGGGTCAAATCATATCCCATGGCTCTATATTAGGATAAAATCATAGCTCATGGATTCATATCCTCAACCACTTCCCAAAATAGTCCATGGTGGTTAAGCCTCACAATCCTATATATTGAGATCATTTCCATGGTGAAAGGGAGGGAGGGAATCCATTGAAGCATCATTACTATGATCTTAAGAAATTTATGCAAGGGTTGGACTAGATATATTGGAGAAGTTGTTGCAACGTCAAAGATGATTTGTAAGTTCTTTATTTATTGGATTTCCATTAATATAAACTTTTCCTATTCCCTTCAAGTTCATGTGTTCAAACATATGATTTTCTATTGTTGTTTCATTCATTGTATATATATCTATTTTGTTTAACCAAATAGAGTATAAGAAGGAGATTTTTTTTTGTTCATTTCAGGTCCTGTCTTGCACCTAGGAGCTTGGATATCAAGGTCAAAAGGTTGGAGAAGCGAGGACTACCATCGTAAAAAGGTACGCCACATTCTCTTCCTTCTCATTTATGTTGGTCAAGCTAGGTCTGAAGGGACATTAGTGTCCATTTTTTTTCTCTTGTCTTTGGACCAAAGAAGGGGTCTAGGTCCAAAGGGGGGTTTACCTTATTCACAGGGGAAAATTAACCACAAAAGATACACTTGAGGTAGACCCTTCTACTCAAGAGCCAAATTCCTCTTCCTATCCCAATAACCCTCTCTATATAGAGAAGCCATCATTTGACACATTTATTTCCCCCCTAAAGGGAGTTCTTTGATGCACGACTCATAATCTGAACACACAGGCCACCCAAAACTATAATATTGTGGAAGATTTGGCCCAGGCACCATGTCCCATGTCTACTTTAGAATTCCTCCAAAGATTCCCTACACAACATAAAGCTTGTTTTTTAGCCATTGGAGGGATGGATCCATCATAATCCAACTTGATTGCATTTGACACAGATCATGCTTATAATTGACTTTCCCATTTGTTTTCTTTCCAAATCATAATTAGAGTACTGGGGAATAACATCTTCCACATAGTTTTTAATGAAGGCGCATTGAATTGCATCATGTCCATGTCATGTTGGAAATACTTAGGCTCTCCAAATCTCAACCCGTTGTTGACAAGGATAAAATCACCCTTTGTCAACAACAAGGGTTACCCCTAGTAAGAAATCTTGTTGGACACATAATCCTTTGTGGTTGTGTTACTTGTAACATTAATGTAAATATGAATAGTCATAGGTGACAGGAAGAGTCATTCATTATGGAAGAGGAACAACCATTTTACTCATATTTATTCACCTATCTAGTTAATGCAAAGACATTAAGTGTGGAGTTACTTTTCTTCCATTCCTGGCCTGACAGTGGTATCAAAGCCTAGTTAAATCCATGAATAGATTCCTAACATTTTCCCCAGCCTGCTAAAATGCCTATGCTGGCCTTCCTGTCTCTCTGCCCTCTGACACTCTGGTTTATCCTCTACCCTAATTTATACATTATAAATCCATGTTGGTAATTGAGCGGACCAACACATCCCATGCGATTGCATATTTCTTTGGCCATTTGACTACCCACATGTTCTTGTCGATGTCCTGGTGAATTGTTCGCGTGAGCTATGAGAATTGGTATCATATTCCTTCTCCATTATAAACCATTCAAACTCACAACATCCCTAATCTCACGCAACTTAAAAACCTAACATTCCTCAATACTCCTTCAAGAAAACCCTAATTTTTTCCTAGACTCGCCTCGACTCTTCACTGCCAATATTCACGTTCCTTTGGTATTTCTCCATATATGATATCTCTCATGATCCATTGCAAGCTAGTATAGTTATCTAAACTCACCTCCCTTGGCCATCCTTGATATTATCTCATGACCCACTGTACGATTGCACTATATTATTGCATGTACAATCCCATTCATCACCTCAATGCTTGGACATGGTAGTGCCTAGGGGTTGCAGAATGTGAAGAAGGTGAAAATCAGTGACCGTTCAACCACAAACATCTCATGCCTCTGGCCTTGAGGCTCCTGAGCATATTCCCACTTACTTAAAGGATCATTGCTCTTGGGGTCAAATTGGAGCCACTGGAGTGGGGTAGAGCTTGTTGAGATCGTCCGCCTTCTATTTCTTCGACAAAACCATGATTGAGTCTTGGGAAACATACCTCTTACATAAAACAAAAAACCAGGGTGCTTGAACACAAGGAGTTGTAACTTCCATTTGGTTGCAGCCAGAAAAACCAGGGTGGCAAGGTGGTGCAAGGGAGAAGTGTTGTTCTCTGTTTTACAGGTTGGTGCTTGTATGATTGAAAGTTGGTGCTTCCATCCAGTTGGTGCTGGAACACTTGGGGAGTTGGTGCTTCCTTCTAGTTGGTGCTAGAAAAACCAGGGAGTTGTTGCTTCTTTCTAGTTGGTGCTAGAGAAATAAGGGAGTTGGTGTTAGAGAAACCAGGGAGTTGGTTCTAAAGAAACTAGAGAGTTGGTGCTCTCAGCAAATAGCAGCTTGCAAAATAGAGGTGATAGCCTCATTATGAGTTGGTGCTCATATGTATGATAATGTAAAGATTGTAAATATTATTTATAATATAAAGAAGAAGAGGTTTTTACCCTTTATGGGTTTCCTCAGGAAATATCTGTCTCTGTGTATCTCATATGTGTGACTGATGCTAAATGTGATATTGCTTATTTCCCTGCATTATTGTGATTGTCATTGAGTGTTTTGTAAAGAGTTTAAAATAAGCATGATTGTTTAAGCACGGTAGCAACTGATTCACCCCCCCTCTCAATTGTCCAACAGAGAGAAATTGGGATCATGATGATAGGGGGAGCATGACTGTTGCCATCAATGAAAAAGGGAGAGATTGTTGGAAGATTGGCTATTGTCATTGATGTCAACCCTAGTCATCAGTTTTGGACCACAAGATTGATGAAGGTATTTGGACATGAAGAAAAATGCACGTGTAGATAAAAGACCCATGGATGGATAGTATACATAATGTTGTTTTCGGTGGTATGTGGCATGTCACGTGGATCCTCATGGTTGAGGAGAAATGAATTTTTTAATAGGACAAAGTGAATTGAATAAGGAAGTACATGTAGGCCTTGAAGATAATTAAAGAAAAGAATTACAAAATAAGAAAGTGTTAGGTCGGCCCTAATGTTAAAATGAAGTGACATAAATGGTATAAATAAATATCATTATACATTCATTTGATACACAATTCGAATTTCAGAGGAAATCAGAAGTAAAGAAGGTTGGATTTCAAGGGATGATGAAGTCTTTTGGTGATGTGTTATAAGGTATGTTATTTTCAGGTCATCTTACCATTTTCGCTATAAATTATTTTCTAGAACGATTTAGATGGTGAAATTGATATGGTATTGAGAAGACATATCAAGGTACCTATGGTAAAATTTTCAGCTCTTGATTCACTATTATTATGGAGATACACTCTGTGGAAGATAGGGTTTTTGACCAGTCCTGAAGCTAGTCAATAAACATGTGTTCTGGGTAAAAAAATCATAACTTCTTAATAGAGAATCCAAATGAATTGGGACAAATTGAATTGGAAAGAGTACTGACTATAGTTTACTCAATTATCTACAGGATTAGAGTATTCCAAGAATTGAAGAATTGCAAAAAATGAAGAAGTCTCAGTAAGCATTATCAGGTTCTATGTGATGGTTGATTGATGGTGATGATTTAATGTGAAGTTTTATTATCTCTCATATATTCTTGGGTGGAAGGAAGGGGAAAGTATGGAGAGTCCAACTCTCTCTTGATATTGGAATATTGTATCTTCCTCTTAGAGGTTTATCCCTCCCTTTACATTTGGAAGTTGTAGCTACCTTTGGAAGTCATTACTTCCCTTGAACAATAAATATTGATTATTTATCATATCTTGTGCATGGTGTATTGTGGTGTATTGGTGTAACTCTTATACTATTGTTCATTGATCATTGGATACAATTGAATGGTTTGAGTATAAGTTGAAAAAGGTTTTAAATTGTACTTGATACTGATTCACCCCCCTCTCAGTATCAACAACTAGGGCGTGCGACAGGTCGTACTAGGGCATGGAAAATGATGTAGAAGGATAATCATTAATGCAGACTGCAAGAACGCAAACTGAGATGAAATGTCTCATGGGCCTGAAAATTCCAGACTCAGATCGAAGCATGGAGACAATCATTTTTGGGTAATTCGATGCCATGAATTCAGTNCTGATCTGAGCAAAGATTTTGCAACTTAACTCCAGAATGAGTTATACTTATGTATTTTGAAAAATTATTTTGCTGAGTTAATAAAAAGGCCTACCCATTTGAGAGCAGGACCCGGAGACATAGTCCACTAGGGACGAACTTCGTTATCAATTTTTTGTGTTCATATCTTATGCATATGTCTCTTCATTATTGAGTTTTTCCTTCTTTATGTTGCACTTCATTTTATGCTCATTTAATACAATTGCTTAACAAGTCACATCGATGAAAAGATCCTGGATCATGTTGGTATCAGAGAAATCATCTTTGAATTGAATTGTTGAGTGTGAATGCTTACTAGGGCCAAGCATAAACAGGGTGAAGGAACACTTAAGAATTTCAACCCAGAAGTTCGTCATGCATTCTGAATGAAGAAAATGGCCGAAGAGGACAAGCGTGATGAACATGAGAAAAAATTCCATATGGCCTTCTATCTCATGTCATAAATGGTTGAGCGAATGTATGGAGACTACGAGAAGAGGATGGAGAATAAATGGAAGAAAAAGGAAGCACATGCAGATGATAATGCTTTAGTGAATCAAGAGGCTGGAGGAGTCCCACTTGAGCCTCCATGTTCACCATCGAGTTCTAGATCTTCTTCCTATGATAATTCTCATCATTCTCATCATTCTAGCCATAAAACTTCTTTTAAGAAAACATTATTAAAGCTTGATGTAAAATTTGATTTACCTATGTTTAATGGAGATGCTAATCCTGAAAAGATAGATAATTGGATCTGAAAGGTTGAAGTATATTGTCATGTTCAACAGATTGATGAAGAGGAAATCAAAGTGCAATTGGCCTCTCTTCAGTTGGAAGGCATTCCTCTCGTATGGTGGGAGAGAAAACTTCAGGACATAAGTAAGTGTGGTAATATTCTTTCCTTATGGTCGGAATTTAAATCAGCAATAAGGAAGCAATTTTATCCATTGGGTTATTTACATAAAGCAATGATGGAATGGAAAAATTTAAGACAAATTAAAGGTCAAACTGCACAAAGTTTCAAGGAAGAATTTAGGAAGAAAGCTCTTTCATTAAACATTCCTTTAGATTCTTATGAAACTTTAATGAAGTATATTGGCATACTTCACAGTTATATTTGTCATACTTTACTATTGTTTAACCCCACATGTCTTGATGAAGTTTGTGTGCAAGCCACTCACCTTGAGAATAGGGGAAAGCATGTTCAAGAATATCCCATAAAGAAACCTTCCAATTTCCCACATAGGCAATTTAAAAAGTTTAAAAGGAAGGACAAAAAGACCGCCACTGTAAAGAGGGAAGAAGGAAATCCATATTGCACTCAGCAAGAATAATGGTCACGATGATGAACACTGTTGGAAATTACATCAAGAGAAAAGACAGAAACAGTTCGGTGGAAAGGGGAAGACAAAGATCGTTGCTATAGTGCAACAAGATCTTGGTTCCAATTCGGGAGACGAAGAAAAGATCACAGCGGTTGGAGTACAAGGTAAATATTCCCTTCATGCTAGTTCAAATTCCAATAATGAATCTCATGATGATGAAAGAAACAAGAATGAATTATTTCACATAAGAGTTGTATCTAAGAACACTAAGATAGATACATTATTTGATCTAGGTTCCCAAGTAAACTTGATATCTGAAGCACTTGTCAAAAAAATGGGTCTTGAAACTAAACCACATCCAAAGCCTTATCCTTTTGGTTGGGTATGTGATAAAGAAAAACTTAATGTCACCAAGCAGTGTAGGGTCAAATTGGTTATTGCTTCAAAGTTGATTGATGAAGTGGATTTGGATGTTGTATCACTTGATATATGTGGCATAGTTCTAGGGAGTCCTTATATTTATGATAGAAAATAAGTCTTCTTTCATCATGAGAACAAATATCAGCTTACTAAAGGGGGAGTGTATTATATTTTTAAAGCCCACAACATGAGGGTAAACACAACACTTGTTAGTTCAGGACAAATGAAGAGACTCATAAACACTAATAAGAGATATGTACTCATGGTCGTAAGGGAAAAGGATGTCGGAACATCCAATAGCTTCAAAGGATGTGATCCTTCCCATAAGAAATAATTAATTGATATTGTTCTAAGTATGATGAGATTTTTCAGGAACTAGATGGATTACCTCCTAAGAAGGAAATCCAACATGAAATACATCTTCAGCAGGATTCTCCTCTTCCTAATGTGGGCATATACGAGAGCCAGTTGTAGCGATGACAGAGATCAAGTATCAGGTACAAGACTTATTGGATCAAGGGTTCATCAGGCCTAGTTCATATCCTTGTGGTTCTTCGATTGTGATGGTGCCAAAGAAGGATGGAACATGGCGAATGTGTGTCGATTATCGATCCTTAAACAAAATCACAGTGAAAAATTGATACCCTCTTCCTCGTATAGATGATTTACTTGATCAATTAAATAATGTTGTTTATTTCACTAAGTTGAATTTGCGCAGTGGATACCATCATATCAGGGTTGCAGAACAAGATGCATGGAAAACTTCCTTTAAAACCAAACAGGGATTGTTTGAGTGGTTAGTTATGTTGTTTTGGCTTTGTAATGCTCCGATAACCTTCATATGTGTGATGAATGATGTATTCAGACCATTTCTAGATGATTTTGTAATTGTATATTTAGACGACATTCTTATATTTAGTAGGACTTGGGATGAACATGTAAGGCATGTAAAACAAGTATTAGACACTTTGCAAAGGCAAAATTTGTATGTAAAATTGTCCAAATTTGAATTTGGCAAGACTACACTTGTGTACTTAGGTCATATTGTAGGAGGAGGACAATTGAAAATTGATCCTTCCAAGATTGATGTAATGGTAAATTGGCCTGAGACCAAAAAAGTAACCGAAGTATGAAGCTTCTTAGGTGTAGTCCAGTACTGAAGGAGATTCATTTCAAACCTCTCATTTATTGCAGCTCCTTTTCATGCCTTAACCAATGTGAAGAACACTTTTGAGTGGGGAGGAAAGCAAGAAAAGTCCTTCGACACTTTGAAGGAAAAGATCAGTACTGCACCAGTACTATCACTGCCGAATCTTCAACAACATTTCAAGATCGAGGCAAATGTCAGCGGTTACGCCATGGGTGTAGTATTGATGCAATATCGTAAGCCTATCTATTACCACTCTGAAACTTTTAACCAAGATGTTGTTAATTATCCTACATATGATAAATATTTGTATGCATTAGTTCAAAGTGTAAATAAATGGAAGCACTACTTGTTAGGGAAGGAAACAACCATACATACAGATCACCAACCCTTACAGTATTTCCAAGCACAAACCAAGATGCAACAATCTCGACATTACAAGTGGATGGGTTTTCTTCAACAGTTTCATTTGGTGATCAAATACAAAAAGGGTACAAGCAACAAGGTAGTTGATATGATTTCTAGACCTCCTATTGTTGCTTCTATTATTTTGAAGAATGCTTCTTTATCTCATGATAGCTATGTGGAACAATATGTTGTTGATGAATATTTTAAAGAGGTATTTGAGAATCTAACCCATGGTCCACAGGTAGAGAACTATTGTCTGTAGGGAAACATACTCTACCATCATGGAAATCTTTGTATACCTACAAGTGAAAGAGTCCATGTAATACGGAAATCTCACACTTCTCTTGTGTCTGGGCATTTTGGGGTAGGAAAAACTATGGCTCATCTACAAAGGTTTTTTTACCGGCCTCAGATGAAAGAAATTGTAACTAAATATGTAAAGGGGTGTGTGATGTGTTCTACTTGTAAGCCCACTAATGGAAAATTGGGTTTATACTCACCACTTCATGTTCCATCACATCCATGGGAGAGTATCTACATGGATTTTGTAGGGGGTTTACCAATGTCGAAAAGGGATCATGACTATTTGTATGTTGTAGTGGATAGGTTTAGCAAGATGTGTATCTTGATGCCATATAAAAAGAATATCATTGTTGAGCAGACTACTAATCTCTTCTTTCAATATGTTTGGGTTCACTTTGGGTTACCCACATCCTTGAGATACTCGAATCCTTGGAGATTTTTGGACAAACTTGTGGAGAATGATGGACACCAAGTTGAAGAGGAGCATTGCTTTCCATCCACAGACTGACGGACACATAGATATTGTTAACCGAAAAATGGTACTTTTTCTTCGAGGCTACTACAACAAGCATCCCAAGTTATGGGATGAGCAGATACCCTATGTACAACATGCTTACAATCGAGCCTTACATTCTTACACTCATTTTTCACCATTCAAGACATGTTTTGGATATTTACCTAAGGTCCCTTTGGACTTGATGTATGGGAGATATGTTGATTCAAATGAAGAAATAAATGAAGACAGGGCATGCAGGCTCATTCAAAGGATCCAACAGGTACACGAAGCAGTCAGGGAATAGTTGGAGAAAAGTCAAGCACAATCTAAAGCTCAACATGAAAAACATAGGGTTGATCATCAGTTCTAGGCTGGAGACCAGGTATGGCTTCACATCAGCAAGGAGATATTCAAGGGTGAAGGCAAGAAACTCAATCCCATCTGATATGGACCCTTCACCATTTTGGAGAAAAGAGGTACCAATGCTTTTCGTTTAGATCTTCCACCATATATGCATATTTACTTAGTTGTAAATGTGGAAAACTTGAAACGTTTTGAGCCTCCCATGATCATGGTTCAGGGTGAGGAAGTTTCAATACCGTCATTTGATGTGTTTTCTCCTGAGTACTTGGACGAGTTGAAGGAAGATATCATCCTGGATAGAAGGATGAGGACTTCACGTAGGGGTGATGTTGATAATCTTCGAGTAGGATGAAAGGGCACACATCTGAGAAAGGAAAAGTGGACTGAGAAGGACAAGGTGAGGGAACTCTTCCCTCACTTATCTGTTGATTGATGAAAACTTTTGGTGGTCACAAAATCTCTCGGTGGGAAGGCGTGATCCAAAAAGGATCCATAGAATACTAAGGATAACTCATAATTCACAGAAGCATTGTAGGAAGCTCAGAATGGCCTCAGTAGAAAGAGAAAGGGAAAAATTTCAAAGTACTCAAAACTCAGTGAAATTGGCATCATCGCGAAGAGTGCATCGCAAGATTTCCAACAGTGTAAATGACTCGTCAAATGAAGTTATGGATTGAAAGATATTCATGGTCAAAGTTTTGGTCAACCTAGCCTCATTGATAGGGATGAGTCAGCATCTGTACTGCTGAAGTCAACATCAGTATGGATGACGCCAGCATTTATACAGGGTGCATGGCACATGTAGAGGGTGACAAATGTCAGGATGACATCACCATGATGATGTGGCAGCACCAAAGGCTGCCACATGTCACTCATTTTTGGACTTTTCTAGTCAGTCTATGGACCAATGGGAAAGTGCCACATGGCAGTCCGTACAACCACTCGACAGGTGATGTGGTAGGATGATGTGGCATAGGTGACATGGCATATCCGTGCAGTATGGAGATGTGGGCCAATGAAAGGCTACCACGTGGCCCAATCATGGGTTGTCACATGGTAGCGAGAAAAAGCACAAGGACGCCCAACAACCAAATGTTTAAAAAAAAGGTGGGGTTGGTTGGCGCCAACCCCCAATTTGCCATATTATACTATATATCCCGCCAAATTTGGTGGGTTGGAGCCACGATCCACCAAACTTATCGACATCTCCTAAGTTAGTAGGAATCTCGCAGGCTCAAACTATAACACACATATATATATATATATATATAACCCATGGTATATTAAAATGGAGGTTTGCGGGTTTGACCCTGGAACCTCCTCCTACAAAACGCCTTAATATAAATCCACCAACCAATAGGCCAATTGGCCTCATTGTTTAATCTGCCCCCAATTTTTATTTAAAATTTATTTTTTTCAGTGCATGGGGGTGAGACCATGGCACACGACAGGTCATACCAGGGCACGAAAAATGATGCAGAAGGAGAGTCATTAATGCAGACTGCAGGCATGCAAACTGAGATGAAAGTTCTCATGGCCCTTAAAGTGCCAGACTTATATAGAGGTATGGAGACAGACATTTTTGGGTAATTTGATGCCACGAATTCAGTGGTGTTGTTTTTTTTTCTGATCTGAGCAAAGCTTTTGCAGCTTAACTCCAGAATGAGGTATACTTATGTATTTTGCCAAATTCTTTTGCTGAGTTAATAAAAATGCCTACCCATTTGAGAGAAGGACTCGGAGACATAGTCCACCAGGGACAAACTCCGTTATCAAGTTTTTGTGTTTATTCAGATGCATATGTCTCTTCATTATTGAGTTTTTCCTTCTTTATGGTGCACTTCATTTTATGCTCATTTAATACAATTCTTTAATAAGTCGCATCGATGAAAATATCATGGATCACAGATGTTATCCCCTAACCTAGGGATAACTAAGGAGATTACGTCTCGAGGCCCACGTGTCCTAGACATGGAGTACCGAGAGCCGGATGACTTGAGCATGGCCCCTGAGGGCCCCTCTTTTCTTCAGTGCAGTCCATTTATCAACAACAGTTTTATCCATCCCACCAACATGGTGTTTTAGTAGCAGTAAGTCTTACCCCATGAGGTAATGAGTCTGGGTATCATGGTATGTTTCACTCTGATTTTTGAAGCACTTAAATATGTTGCATTGAATTCTTCTTCATTTCATGAAATTTGCTTGGAAATTGTGCTCTTTGCCTTGTTCATACCTAGAAGGGTGACATGATGCCCTAGTAAGTTGATCTCCCTTTAGGATGGGTTGCCACTGGGTGGGTCTATGAAAGGTCATCATCCATTCCCTCCATACTTACCATTTTCCATCTTTATCCCTCTCATCTCCCCCTACATTTTTTTTGGCATTCGGATTGGCCACGCTAGGAAGGGTTGTACCTTATCTTGTGGGAAGAAGGGGCTAAAGGCCCAGAGGGTAAAATTAGTTGGCAAGAGTTAAAATCCAATGTTGAAACCTTTGAAATGATTTGCCCAAGGATTCCTAAGAAAGCAGTAAAAATATTTCCAGTAAGAAAAGGGGACCCATAAGATACACAAACACTCAAGGTACTAGTTCGTGGATAGGAGGTATCATCACGAGCTAGCCTATTATGACCATGGGCATGAAGGGGTATGACACTACCACCTATCTGGTCACTGTTGACGATTAAAATCGCAAGAAGGTTTTTTCCCGCAAAGTATTGCTAAAGCCTATTATTATAAGCTAACAAGATATATAATATTAGTAGGTGGGATCCCCTTGTATATTGGGAGGTTAGATCTGGTTCTTATTTCATGTTTATGTTGTTATTCGACATCGCTTACAGGGTTCTGCGTGATTGATGAAATCTTGATTTTATTGGCGATAAATAAGGCATATTATGTATTGGTTCTGATTGTGACAAATGAATGATGGATAAGTCATGTTGTGTGTTGTTTTGATTTCTCTAGGCTCTAATTTCATGTTACGATGGCCTATGTATCCATTGTTATCCTTGCTATATGTTCCTAGATTCATTACTGTGACACCTGCACAAGATACATGTTAGTAACAACATATAAGAAGTAGTTGAAAAGAAATAAAAGAAATATAAACAAAATGCAAAAGGAAGAGATTGAACTATGCTAATATGCGACTCTACATGCATTGAAATTAAAAGATCATTGTTAGTCCTAGCTAAAAAGTTAATAGATATGTGATTTATTGAGTTATATGAAACATGGTTGATATGTGTTATGGTATAGTTGGCAATGGTTAAATGTGATATGGGTGGCGCATTTGACAAGTGATGGGTGTTAAGTCCGATGCATAGATTTGTTAATCAGATTAATGGAAGGTTGGTTGGAGTGTACTAAGGAATTGAATGAGTGGAGGTGGAGGTGGTGTGGGTTTACTACACGTCACTCATACTCCTTCCATTGTCCGTCACCATAGTTTGGCAATTGTTCAACTATTATTTGTTGTTGTTAGGCTCTGACTTTCAAGCAGAGGAAGAATCGCTCGGCTAAGTTCATGTTTTTTAAGGTGCTCTTTGTTACAGGTATGTCTTTTCGCCCTCCATGAATATGCTCTGGTTATGAAATAGATATTGGCTCAGGATGTATGGGTCTGTTCTTTCCTTAAGTCTGGAAACTGTGTAAATTTGTGATATTTTTCTTGAATGAATGGTTGATGTGGTTTCTTTGCAATAATGTTTGAATTTACAATTTCATTGATCATTCTGAGTTTAGAATCCATGAAGTCTCTCTGTCATACTTATTGGTCTTGGTTGAAGGGTTTCCATTCGGTCCATATTGGTTGGTTGTCTCGATGCTTTCTTATCACCATGCCCCGTCGTTCGTTGTTATGGGGTTTAGTAGTTTTGAAACACTTGTGTCATTGCGTATCATTTCACTTGGGTATGGGTTCATTCATGTTGTTGATATTTGCACAGTAGTTTACAATGGCGGTTATCCCAAAGGGATTTCTTAAGGTTGATTGCTACTTCTCAGCTCTGTTTATCTCAGCATTCTTGGGTTGATTGGGAAAACCACGAGGGTTATACCCTACGTGTTCTAAGTGTTGTTACATGACTGAAGTGAAGCATTGCTCCTATGTTCATAATCTCTCCTATCACAGGAGTTGTCACCCTGTCTGCGAAGTTAGTGGTAGTATACCCTGTGTGTGCACCGTTGGTCTCGGAAGTTCTCACCCAATGGTGGGGGTTGACTCCAGTCTCCCTGTGTTGGTCCACAAGGCTAATCCTTGATTACTCAAAGCTCGGTTTTGATAAAGGGAACCTGTTATGTCCTGTAAGATACATGATTGATGGTTATGAGTTAGTGGTGCATCGTCCATAGTGTTTTATTGTTAGCTCGTCTCTGTTGATTATCCTGACAGTGGTTGTGGTTATTGGTATTTAGTCACTGCAATTGGTTATTATAACAGTCTAATTGATAAGATCAATATTGTTAATTAGTTAATTGGATAAATTGGATCGAATACATAGTCGTTGTCTTTTACATGGTGACTATTGAATTGTTAACCCAACATTAGTTTTAAATTGATTAATTCACAACAATGTTTTCGCATGTGATGCGTGGGTAAGTGTACCCTTCCTACAACATGTTAGGTTGAGTTAATGATTGTTGTGACTATGTGTTTTAAATTTCCGAATGGGAATATTGAAATCGTGGTTATTATGGTATGGCCATCCACTGTATATGCTATGGATATTATTTATTGCGCCATCATAGATGGTCACAGGTTTTTAAAACAAAACCGTTTTGTTGCAAATTTGATCAATTTATGAGATGAGATCATGCTTGTTGTTGCTACCTTGTTGTATTGGATTGATAGCCTGACATTGTGGATGTTTAGTTTCAGAGTGATTGGACCTGTACATAAATTCTCTACGTTATTTCGAATGGTCTATGTATTCCAAGCAAAGTATGAGTTAAAATGGTGATTGTCTGTGTGTTTAAGTGGCAAGTCAGGATCTTTGCAATTGAAATATTGATGTTTTTTTTGGTTGTCTGTTATGTGCATTGATGAATATCATGCATCGTAGTAGAGATAGACATAGGTTATGTGGCGGCATAACCTCATTACAATTTAATTATTAACTGAATTAAAGGACAGAATCAGGCATGACTTTTGAGTCTTTATTTGATGATTGAAATAATTCATGGGTAGTGGTTGATGAGTTGATGTTGAACAGAGTGGAGATAAGTGATATTGTATTCATTTGGGAATTTTTTTAAAATATTAAATGGACAATGAGAAGAAACATAACTCTTCTACAGGTTGTTGTGGAATGCATGTTGTCTTGTTTGGTGACACTGTGTTGAAAATCTGATTACAAGCAGTGAACAAGTCAATGCACAAAATTAATTGAATTATACACAGTAGTTTCCATTTGATCACATTGATTATTTGGTTGGTGTTATTTCCTTTTACAAAATGGTTTTATGTATTACTTAATTAATTTTATGAACAATGTCTACTCTCTTTCCCTACCATTATTTCGCTTTTCGCTAATTACAACCCCATCTCCTTCCCACGTTCATTTTTCACTCCATGTTCTAAAATTTAATTACACTCAAGAAGAATTTTGTATTGAAGCAGTTTGAAGTTGCAGTTTCTTGGTTAGATCATAGTGATATTTTCTTTGGTTTGCATTACAATTTATTGTTTGTTGTCTTTGAGCAGTAAACATGTTTCTTTTCTCCCTCATTTTATCATGTTTCGCTCAATACAAACCCCTCGCATTGTCAGACTGTTGGATTAGGTTCATGGATAGTTGGAATGGATTGTTGGTTGTCATTGATGTCAACTATTGAAGAGTGATATTGTAGATTGATGTCAACCCTTATGTTGGACAAATGAGAGGGGGGGGGGGAATCAATTGTCATCGTGCTTAAACAATTATATTTATTTTAAACACTTTACAAAGCACTCAATGAAAATCAAAATAATGCAAGGAAGTAAGCAATAGAACATTCACCATCAGTCACACATATGAAATATATAGAGACAAATATTTCCTGAGGAAACCCATAAAGGGTAAAAACCTCTTCTTCTTGGTATGATAAGTAATCTTTACATTCTGTACAATATCATACATATCAGCTCCAACTCATTGTGAGGCTACAACCTCTGTTTTTCAAGCTGCAACTTGCTGAGAGCACCAAATATCCATTTTCTCTAGCACCCACTAGAAGGAAGCACCAACTCCCTGGTTTCTCTAGCACCAACTAGAAGGAAGCACCAACTCCCTGGTTTCTCTAGCACCAACTAGAAGGAAGCACCAACTCCCTTAATGTTCTAGCAGCAACTAGATGGAAGCACCAACTTCCAGTTACACAATCTCCAACATATATAACAGAGAACACTTGTTCTCCCTTGCACCACCTTGGCTTTTCTGGCTGCAACCAGATGGAAGCTACAACTCCCTTGTGTTCAAGCACCCACTTGAACCTATGAGGACAACAATCCTCCCTAGCACCTCCCTACCACCCTGATTATAAATAAAATATTGAATAACCAATGACACAGATAAGTCGATTCTTACCACTTCTTCTCTGTTATGCAAATCTAGTCTGCTTCTAACTGTTCTGCAATTCTTCTCTTCCTCTGTCTGTTCTGCAATTCTGATCTGCTTCTAATTGTTCTGCAATTCTTCTCTTTCCTCTATCTATTATGCAACTCATCTCTTATTCAAGATGTTCTTCATCTGTTACTCATTTCTGAGTTTTATCTCACACTGTGCATACTGTATGTCTCACACTGCGCATACTGTAATTTTCCCTTTCTTATAGTTCAACTAATTTTTCCTTCAGAACAACCAACCACACACAGTCACTGTGTGTTTCATTTATGAACCTCAACCCTTTCAGTTACCCCTCAAAACCCTAGAACAACACTTCAGCAACTGAAACGTCAACCGATCAAGAATCATGAGTCGGTTTTGCTAACTGAATCGTAACTGATTGATTAACTGTGAAGTGCAACAATATCCCTCCAATCATATTCAAATTCACCTGCACCATTGGATTGAATCCGTAGGGTCTTGCATTTATTTCTCCATTTCGCATTTCGACATTTCGGCATTCCTGTGGTGAAGAGTCTCAACTCTTCATGTTACGATCACTAAAAAGAAGCCAGAAAAATGATCCACAAAACTTCTTAATCTGATCCCTTCTTTTCTTAATCGAACGGATGACGCGATTTCGGCGTTTTTCCCTTCGAGTCATTATGACTCCAACATTATAAAATTCATGATCACAAAAACTCTGAAGTGATTGGATGGTTCTCATAACCCACTGAGATGGACGATTGACAGGATTTCAGAGTTTTTCCTTTTAGCTTTTTGAGACTCACAATAGTCCCTTTTGGCATTTCACATTTCGCAACTTCGGGACTTCTGTGATGAAGAGTCTCAACTCTTGACTCCTCCAACTCTCGGTATTCGAAACTTCGAAATGGAGTCTTTGTTGATGTGCCTGTTTTGGGATTTCGGCGTTTCGTATTTCGCAACTTTGGGACTCCTATGATGAAGAATCTCGACTCTTGACTCCTCCAACTCCCAGTATCCGAAACTCTGAAATGGAGTCTTTGTTGATGTTCCTGTTTCGGGATTTCGGTGTTTCGCATTTCGCAACTTTGGGACTCCTGTGATGAAGAGTCTCGACTCTTGACTCCTCCAACTCTCGGTATCTGAAACTCTGAAATGGAGTCTTTGTTGATGTGCCTATTTCGGGATTTCAACATTTCTCATTTCGCAACTTCAGGACTCCTGTGATGAAGAGTCTCGAATCTTGACTCCTCCAACTCCCGGTATCTGAAACTCTGAAATGGAGTCTTTGTTGATGTGCCTGTTTCGGGATTTTGACATTTCACATTTCGCAACTTTGAGACTCCTATGATGAAGAGTCTCGACTCTTGACTCCTCCAACTCCCGGTATCCAAAACTCCGAAATGGAGTTGGATCAACAGTCCACGATCTCCTTTTGATCAACGACTCAGATTAAGTTGTGGTTTCACATTTCACGATTTTGCGAGTTGAAAGGTTAGATCATTTCATACCTTTGACTTTCTAGTCAACGAAATGTTAATCTATGACCACGTGTCTTGCCCGAAGATGGATGGTCCTCCTTCTTTCAAAATTTTGTAAACCCACTTCTCCTAGCACTTTAAAGAACGTACAGGTTCTCCTAGATCCAACAATGGCCAGACCCTGTGCTCGGATCTAACGCCTGAGATCTGTACTCCATATTTGCGCTCCTCTTGTCTGGATTCAGATCTGATGGTCATCGGGAATTTTGAATGGGATCCAATGATCACTGTCGCTTCTCCTCCCAAGCTTAAGCATTCACCTGACTTGAAATAATTTCTAAGTGTCAAAGGCCTAAACCTTTGATATGCCTGATATCCTGAGTACGTTATCGCTCTTGAGCTTTGGCAATGAGTTAACCTCATCCATGGTGCACACCTACGCACTATGTGAAACTTCTTGCTAATCCTCCTGATCTTACGTTGTTCCTGTTTTTCCATCGATGCATACTCTGATCTTGCCATCAATTACAAGCACACTTTGCCTGTTAGCAGACTATCATTGTTGTTGTTCTTGCCTGTAGACATGTCATCGTTGTTGTTGTAATTGCCATCAATAACTGTAAGCATGTTATCGTTGTTGTTGTTCTTTCCTGTAGACATGCCATCGTTATTGTTGTACTTGCCATCAATAAATGTAAGCATGTTATTGTTGTTGCCATTCTTTCCATCAATGACAAGCACACTCTTCTTGTAAACATTCCAACAATCTCCCCCTTTGGCATTGATGGCAACCCTGAATGGTTGTGGACCTCCAATTGTAGCATCCGGTCTGGGCCACTCCTTTTCTTCCCCTTTGACATCAATTTCAAAGAAAACACGCTCCCCCTGTGCTGTTTCAGTATGTTTAGGAGGTATCATATATTCAATCAACACAAAATCCCCCTGACAAGATGGACTCTCTTATTTGAGGCCTGTAGAATATTTGTATCTAAACCAGAGTCTTCTCCTTCTAATTCTTGGACCTGTTCATCTTCATCTTCCACTATATCTTCTGTAGAATACTCAATATTGCTCACCTCTCTTACTAGGACTCCTTCATCAACCTTTTCTTATCATAACTGGATGACTCCCCCTGTCACTATTCTCTCTCTGCTTCTGATTGTTTTCCTCCTTTGTTTCTAAAAGGTTAGCTTTCCCTGACAAGGTCTTTCCTCTTGTTATCTCTATAGAATGTCATGTATATAATTTTGTACATCAAAATGTTGCTGCTGCAAATGTCATTGTCCTACTTGAACACTGTGCAATTGTAGCTTGTATTTTTTAAATCACCCTTAGATCTCCCCATTGATTCTCATCGATCTTTATAACTGCAATTTCATTTTTCTTCCATGACCCCTACAATCCAAGGTTTTTATGACCATATTCAATCACAAGAAAAAACTGCTACAACAACTCTCATACCTACTTTTCTTTCTCACAAATGAAGGACCTGTATCAGGTTTCTTAGGAGCATTGATTTCTACCTTGTTGAGTCCAATACTGGTTTTGTCATTTGGTGATCTATGACTATCCAAGATCTTATCCAGGGTCATGGAACTATTCAAGAACTTGATTTGGGTATTTGACTTCTCAACCTTCAAAACTTATGCTTCCATCTTATGACATGATTCTTCTCCTACTTCTTTCATGGGATAAATGCTAATTGAACATTCTTTTATTGTATATGAATCTTCTTCTTTATTTGCAGGGAAGGATTCAACATCAACATTATTGTTTGTCCTTATACTTTTATTCACCACCTGTCCTGAGTTTACATTTACCTTACACTCTTTGGACGTGAGCACCTCTTCACTGCCTCTGTCACACTTTTGACTTGTAATGAGAAAATTATGTTTCAGACCATCCACAAGCAGAACGTACTAGGCATCTCCTTTGTCATTACTCAAACTCACCATCCCTCTATCCTTGATTTTACCTGGTTCATCATTTTCAAGGATCACATTTCCTATTTTGCTTTTACTTATAGACAGAAGCTTATCCTTGTCTTTAGTAATGTGCTTGGAACATCCACTGTCTATATTCCCGAAGGCTTTTTGTTTTTGAGTTGAAAGTGCTAGACCAGATTTTTCACTATCTTTCCTTTTCCATGTGCTGGCCTTTCTATCTAAGAACTTTATCCTTGGATCTGCTTTGTAATTCTTCAGATGGCAGTTTGAATCTTTGTGGCCAAAGTTGTGACAGTTATAGCATTCAATCTCATTGTTCAATCGGTCAAATTTATTGTTGCAGTGTTTTCTACTCATTGACTGTTTATTATTTCTTAGCCTCCTCAGTTGCATGTCTCTAGACTTAATTTGACAATTTTCAATCTGTGATGGTTTGTTACTTGGCTATATCATTCTTTATTGTGGTAGATATTTATTCCTTGGAAATATTAGTTGCTCATGTCTAAGTCTTAAGGAACAATTTACAGCTTTGTGACCAAAGTTAGAATAGTAGAAACAATATCCATAGAAAAATTCTTTGTACCTGGAAAATGGTTGTCTTCTTTGAGCAAATCGATTTCTTCCATGCTGATGATTTCCTTGAGTAGGGAGTGCATTATTTTTTTTTCTACAAATTCAGTCCAGGCACCTTTTTCTTTACTCCTCCTGGGTGGCTGATTGTCTTCCTTTGTTTCTGCAGGTTTGTTGTTGTCATTGGTTGTAGATTTGACAAACTTGATAGGTTCTTTGTTTCTCAGCTGACCACTACTTGATCCTTCTTCATATCCTAAGCAAACTTTCAACTTTGGATTCCTTTGCTGATTTAGAATGAAAGTTAATTCTTCTGAGGCTTTAATACTTGGCAGATTTTGGTGATACAATGCTTGAAACTTCTCCAACTCTTTCCTAGTTTTCACTACTTCTTCTTCCAGGGCTTCAGATCTTGCCTTCTTTTGTGATAGCTGATGTTTTAGAATGTCCTCGATTTTATTTTCCTCTTCTAATACCACTTTTAGCAGGGCAACTCCTTCATCATGTTTTTTAGTGACTTTCTTGAACTGTATCAGCAATTGTTTTTGCTTTCTCTTCTTAAGTCTGAGTCTGTCAATCTCTTCCAAAGCACTGATCAGCTCTCCTTCCAATTCAACCACAACTTATTCATCATTATCATCACTGCCTGTACTTTTATTATCATAATCCTCTTTGGCCATAAGCATGAAGTCATTTACCTTATCTTTACAGGAAGAGTCACTATTGGTGTCTTCTAAGGAGTCATCATTGTTTACACATAAAATTTTATTTTTATCAAATCTTTTGGATTTGTACTTCTCTTCACCTTCATAGTTCTAGTCCTTCTTCTTGTGTGGACACTTATTTGAAAAGTGACCTATATTACCACAGTTAAAACATTTGAAGGGAAGCTTGCCTTGATATTTTCCTGATCCTTTCTTTAACCTTCTCATAAATTTTTCCTCAATATCATCGAAATCTGAATCAATATTCTTGCTTGCTTTAAAATATGCTTCTCTAGTAGTGGATTTATTTTTGTTGATTCTAATTTCATATCCAGTCAATGTTCCTAGGAGTTGATCAATGGACAGAGTTTTAAGATCATTTATTTCTTCTATTGCAGAGACTTTTGGATTAAATTTATCAAGCAAAGATCTTAAAATCTTCTGAACTAAAATTGATTCGTCAACCTTCTCACCAAGACCATTCATGGCATTCACAAGTTCTTCAACTCTTAAAAAATACCTGCTAACTGTTTCATCTTCACTCATTTTTATTTGTTCAAACTTCAACCTAAATGTTTGAAGTTTGACATCTTTTACTTTCTCATTTCCTTCATAGTTGCTAATAAGTTTATCCCACATTTCTTTGGCAGTTTGAAGATGCATCACCTTTACAAACGCGGCTTCTGCAATTCCATTCAAGATAGCATTCATTCCCTTAGCATAAAATCTAAATTCTAACTTATCATCCTTGGAAGCTAGCACAAAAGGCTTTATGTACCCAATCTCTACTACATCCCAAACATCAACACCTAAGGCCATTAGGTATGTTCTCATTCTAACCTTCCAAAAGGAAAAATTTGTTCCATCAAACAGAGGAGGCTTATTGGCTGAACTCCCTTCATGACTTGTCATGTTTAAGATTACATATCTACCTTTAAACAAAAGGAACCTGCTCTGATACCAATTGTTGGACAACTGAGAGGGGGGGTTGAATCAGTTCTCACCGTGCTTAAAAAATTATGTTTATTTTAAACACTTTACAAAGCACTCAATGAAAATCACAATAATGCAGGGAAGCAAGCAATAGAACATTCAACATCAAATACACATATGAAATATACAGAGACAGATATTTCCTGAGGAAACCCATAAAGTGTAAACACCTCTTCTTCTTGGTATGATAAGTAATCTTTACATTCTGTACATTATCATACATATGAGCTCCAAGTCATTGTGAGGCTACAACCTATGTTTTTCAAGCTGCAACTTGCTGAGAGCACCAACTCTCCATTTTCTCTAGCACCCAGTAGAAGGAAGCACCAACTCCCTGGTTTCTCTAGCACCAACTAGAAGGAAGCACCAACTCCCTGGTTTCTCTAGCATCAACTAGAAGGAAGCACCAACTCCCTTAATGTTCCAGCACCAACTGGATGGAAGCACCAACTTCCAGTTACACAAGCTCCAACCTGTATAAAAGAGAACACTTGTTCTCCCTTGCACCACCCTACCACCCTGGCTTTTCTGGATGCAACCAGATGGAAGCTACAACTCCATTGTGTTCAAGCACCCACTTAAACCTCTGAGGAAAACAATCCTCCCTAGCACCCTGATTATAAATAAAATATTGAATAACCAACAACATAGATAAGTCGATTCTTACGACTTCTTCTTTGTTCTGCAAATCTGATCTGCTTCTAACTGTTCTACAATTCTTCTCTTCCTCTATCTGTTCTGCAATTCTTCTCTTCTTCTAACTGTTCTATAATTCTTCTCTTTCCTCTGTCTGTTCTAGAATTCTTCTCTACTTCAAGTTGTTCTTCATCTGTTACTCATTTCTGAGTTTTATCTCACACTACGCATACTTTCTGTCTCACAACGCGCATACTGTAATTTTCCCTTTCTTACAGTTTAGCTCATTTTTCCTTCAGAACAACCAACCACGCACAGTCACTACGTGTTTCATTTATGCACCTCAACCCTTTTAGTTACCCCTCAAAACCCTAGAACAATGCTTCAGTAACTGAAACACCAACCGATCAAGAATCATGAATCGGTTTTGCTAACTGAATCGTAACTGATTGATTAACTGTGAAGTGCAACAATAGGCCTCCGATCATATTCAAATTCACCTACACCATTGGATTGAAACCATAGGGTCTTGCGTTTATTTTTCCATTTCACGTTTCGACATTTCATCATTTCAGCATTTCTGTGGTGAAGAGTCTCGACTCTTCATGTTACAATCGCCGAAAAGAAGTCAGATCAACAGTCCACAAAACTTCTTAATCTGATCCCTTCTTTTCTTAATCGAACGAATGATGGAATTTCAATGTTTTTCCCTTCGAGTCATTGTGACTCCAACATTATAAAATTCATGATCACAAAAACTCTGAAGTGATCATATGGTTCTCATAACCCACTGAGATGGATGATTGACAGGATTTCAGAGTTTTTCCTTTCAGGTTTTCGAGACTCACAATAGTCCCTTTTGACATTTTGCATTTCGCAACTTTGGGACTCCTATGATGAAGAGTCTCAACTCTTGACTCCTATGAATCTCAGTATCTGAAACTCCGAAATGGAGTCTTTGTTGATGTGCTTGTTTCGGGATTTCAACGTTTCACATTTCGCAACTTCGGGACTCCTGTGATGAAGAGTCTCGACTCTTGAATCCTCCAACTCCCACTACCTGAAACTCTGAAATGGAGTCCTTGTTGATGTGCATGTTTCAGGATTTTGGTGTTTCACATTTCACAAATTCGGGACTCCTGTGATGAAGAGTCTCGATTCTTGACTCCTCCAACTCCCAGTATCCGAAACTCCGAAATAGAGTCTTTGTTGATGTGCCTGTTTTGGGATTTCGACATTTCACATTTCGCAACTTTGGGACTCCTGTGATGAAGAGTCTCGACTCTTGACTCCTTCAACTCCCAGTATCTGAAACTTCGAAATGGAGTCTTTGTTGATGTGCTTGTTTTGAGATTTCAACGTTTCGCATTTTGCAACTTTGGGACTCTTGTGATGAAGAGTCTCAACTCTTGACTCCTCCAACTCCCGGTATTCGAAACTCTAAAATGGATTTGGATCAACAGTCCATGATATCCCTTTGATAAACAACTCAGATTAAGTCGTGGTTTCACATTTCACGATTTCATGAGTTGAAAGGTTAGAGCGTTTCATTACTTTGACTTTCCGGTCAGTGAAATTTTAATTTATGACCATGTGTCCTACCCGAAGATGGACGGTCCTCCTGCTTTTGGGATTTTGTAAACCCACTTCATCCTAACACTTTAAAGAACGTTCAGGTTCTCCTGGATCCAATGATGGTCGGACCCTGCACTTGGATCTAACGCCCGAGATTTGTCCTCCATATTTGCACTCCTCCTGTTTGGATTCAAATCTAACGATCATCGAGAATTCTGAATGGGATCCAACGATCATTGTCGCTTCTCCTCCTGAGCTTATGCATCCTTCTGACTTGGAAGAATTTCTAAGTGTCAAAGGCCTCAACCTTTGATCCGCCTGAGATCCTGAGTACGCTATCTCTCTTGAGCTTTGGTAATGAGTTAACCTCATCCCTGGTGCACACCTACGGACTTCATGCGACTCCACACTAATCCTCCCGAGCTTACGTTGTTCCTGTTTTTCCATCGATGCATACTCTGATCTTGCCATCAGTTACAAGCATACTCTGCCTGTTAGTGGACTATCATTGTTGTTGTTCTTGCCTGTAGACATGCCATTGTTGTTGTTGTACTTTCCATCAATAACTGTAAGCATGCTATCATTGTTGTTGTTCTTTCCTGTAGACATGCCATCATTGTTACTGTTCTTTCCTGTAGACATGCCATCGTTGTTGTGTTTCTTGCCATCAATAACAAGCACGCTCTTCTTGTAAACATGACAACACCTTAGTGATTTATTTCAACCCTTGGAGAAAGTCCAGTAGTGGATTTTGGTAGCAAAAAGGTTTGGGTAATGGAACCAAGGTTGTTTCATGTATAATTGTATGCATTTTAATATATTTTAAGGTAACACTATTCTATATGGATAGTACATGTCATTCCATTTCTTGTGGTATGTGGAACGTCACATAAATCCTCACGGTTAGAGAGTTATGGCCATGAGAAGTTGGAGAACCCAGGTTTGGGTAATGGAACCAAGTTTGTTTGATGTATAATGGTATGAGTTTTGAGATATTTGTAGGTAATACTATTTCATATGGATAGTACATATCATTCCATTTCTCATGGTATGTGGAACGTCACATAACTCCTCACGGTTTGAGAGTTATGGCTTTACGAAGTTGGAGGACCTTCATATGTTGGCTTGAAGCCCCAAAAGGTCAAAGAAGTAAATGAGATTGAAAAGAAGAAATTATTATTTAAATGATAAAGTAAAGTGACAAATTCAAAAAGGATTATTTAAATAATAAAGTGAAGTGACAAAATCAAAGAAGATTATTTAAATGATATAGTGAGGTGACAAAGTCAAGGAGGAATATTTAAATGATAAAGTAATGGAGAACTTTCTATTTTTGAAAATGGTTAACCCTAAAAATGATAAAAATAGGTTAAGTGACCTATAAATGGGTTAAGTTACCTAGAAATAGGTTAAGTGACCTAAAAATGGGTTAAGTGACCTAGAAGATGTTTCTAAGGAAGAAATTTGGAGAGTATAAATAAGAGGCAAGGCTCTCTCATTTTAAATCACACTTGAGAATATTGAATATCTATAGGTTACTGAGGTAACCAAATGATATCTAAGCCGAATTTCAGAGGGAAGGTGAAGAAAAGAAGGCCAGAATTCAAGGGAGGATAAATTCTTTTGATGATGCCTTCTAAGGTATGTTACTTACAGGTCATCTTGCCATTTTCGAAATAATTTTTTTTATAGAATGATTTAGACCATGAAATTGATCGGACATTGAGGAAACATATCCAAATATCTATGGTAAAATTTTTAGCTTGTGTGTCGTTGTATTTTTGGAGTTACACTCCATGGAAAATATCATTTGTGGCTAGTCCTGAAACTAGTCTAAACCAAGTGTCTCAGGTAAAAACATCATAACTTCTTCATAACAGATCCCAATTCAGTAAGACCAGATGTGTTGGTTAGAGTATAGTATGTAGTATTATTTGTAACATTTTCAGATTGATTCAACAAATATTCTATCTGGGGCACACTCTACAAGGTCGCTCTCTAGACTAAGCCATAATTCAGCAAGGTATGCCATTTTTGCTATAAATTTTTTTCTGAGAGGTTCCAAGTAGTGACACCTCGAGGAATTGCGTAAAACAAATTGAAGAACATTGTGTGCTATTTTGAGATCTTTATTCATTACAGGTACATAGTTAGTATTATTTCAAGTTAGGGTTGTTGACTAATCCCAAATTAGTCATGTGAGACTAAAGAAAAGTTTGATGAAAATGCTAGTCTCTTGTTGTGAAAGTTAAGGAAGGTTTGTAGGTATGTGATCATATACACTAGGTATATTACATAGTTACAAATCATATTTGGATGATGAAATTGATGAGGGATTTTGGTTGAGGTACATGTTGGGTACATGGTTGAGACAAGTAGTTGATGAATTGACACATACATGAGGTGTATAGTTGATTATGTTGGTACATATTGATGAGTCATAGTTGATGAGTAGTTGATACATGATTGGTACATACTTGGTACATGGTTGGAGACACTTGTTAGTAGTATTGTTCACACATGGTTTATGGATGATGTAGCATAATTGTATTGGTATATTATTAGAAGCACATATTGATCTTGGTGATGATTATGAGTTGTTGTGTTATGGTTGGTTTGACGAACATCTTTGAGAGTTGTCTTGGTGATTGATCTTGGTGAGTAGATCTGATTTGGTTGATAATATTGATGAGACAGGTTGTTGTGATAGGTTGTGATAGCTTGTTTTCACAGGTTGTTGTGACAGGTTATTTTTACAAGTTTGGTGCATGGTTGATGCACTTGTTCATGGTACAGGTTTTGTACAGGTTTGGTGCATGGTTTATGCACTTATTCATGGTACAGGTTTTGTACAGGTTTGGTGCATGGTTGATGCACTTGTTCATGGTACAGGTTTTGTATAGGTTGGTGCATGGTTGATGCACTTATTTATGGTATAGGTTGATTACAAGTTGAGGTATAGGTTGGTGCATGGTTGATGCACCTGTTTATGGTACAGGTTTATTACAAGTTGATTGGTACAGGTTTACAACAATATATCTCACAGTGATAGTGTGACAGTGGTTCCATCATTCTACTTATACATCAAGGCGGTTGGATGGGGCAAGGATAGGTGGTTGTAGCCACCTTCCGGTTGTAGTTGGAGAACATAGGGGGTTGTATCCTCCTTCTGGTTGTATCTAGAGAATTCAGGAGTTGGATCTTCCCTCAGGTTGTAGCTTGAGAAACTAGGGGGTTGGAGCCTCCTTCCAGTTGCAGCTGGAAAACAAAGGAATTTGGTGCTTCCAATGAATGTAATTCTTCAAGACATATAAAAAAATCATTCTGTGGCTTTCTCTCACTTTGGGTTTCCATGTAAAACACTAGTGTACTGTGTATGTGTATGATTGCTCATTTTTTCATTTCTGATTTACTCTGCAGTTATTGGATGATAATAATACATTGATATAACACTTGGATTATATGGTTAAAAATGATTATATTGCTCTATTATTGATTCACTCCCCCTCTCATTAATCCAACAATTAGTATCAGATCTAGTTCCTTCAGGAACCAGTTTAACCACTGGAAGGAGATCATAGATTATTCTAAGAATGGAGTACCAATGTTTAATGGTCATAATGGTTTTAAGTATGAGATGTGGAGCATAAGGACGAAAGTATTTTTACAGGCACATGGACATTATATATGGCTATCATTTGTTATAGGATATGATAGTTCAAAAATGGCAAAGACTGCAACCAAGAAGGAATTGAGGAAGAATAACAAAATAGCAATGGATTTCATCTGGGAAGGATTACCTAATCTGGTAAGAGAAAAGGTTGGTAAATGTTCATCAGCAAAATAAATTTGGGATAAGTTACATGACATATATTCTTCACCCATCGAAGATTCATAAAATGCCAAAGAAGATGCAGATACAGAACAAGAAGAAAGATGCTCATCATGTGAGACAAATTCAAAAGAGGAAGACTATGAAGAAGCAAATGTTGATTACAGAGAAAAATTGATCAGTGCAATTAAATATCTAAAGAAATAAAGAGAAGAAAACGAGTCATCCAAGAAAGAATTGATGAACCAAAAGGAAAGTGTTCAAGGTTCTGAAAAGGATCATCAGGTCATCAAGAATTTAAGAGCTCAACTAGAAGAGGCCAGAAGAATTGAAGAAACTTTAGAATATCAAAAGAAATGTTTAGAAGCCAACATAGTAGCACAAAAGGAAGAAGTAGAAAAGAGAGAAAAGATACCGATGGATCATCTCAAGGAAAGAACCAATGACTTAAACCAACTTGAGGAAGAGTTCATTCAATAAGAGAGAAGACTGGAAGAAGAAATAATTACATTGAAAATCCAACTTGAAGAAGAAAAGAGAATAGAAGATGTCATGAAGTCTTAGATAATGAAGAAAGAAGAAGAGGTTGAGAAGCTTGAAGAAGAAGTTGTCACATTGAGAAGTAAAATTGTCAAGCTCAATAAGAACATTGAAGAGACAGAAACATCCACATCAGTTATAGAGAATGAAGAGAAGCACTCTAGATTGCTAGAAAAGAAGAATGAAGAAAATAGAAAGAGTTATGCAGAAGCACTCAAAGGAAGGAATCATGGGCAACCATAATCTAAGAAAACTATTGAAGATACATCTTCAAGAAGACCATCCATGTTCAAGCCACAAAGAATCTTCAATCATGATCATGATCAGTCAAGGCAAAAATTAAGAAGGACTATGCCACAAAGAAGATCATTCACTCCTAGGTATGCAAATTTATTTTATGGTCATTGTTTTTATTGTACTAAATTTGAACATAAGGTTGTAGATTGCAGGGATTATAAAAGAAATTTTCAAGCAATAAATGCCTATGTGGCCCCACGTAACATTGAATGTTACAAATGTCATAAATATGGACACATGGCTAGTGATTGTAGAAGCATGATCGATAATTTCATGAAAGAGAACACTGAATTTAGATGTAAGAAAGTGTGGATAAGAAAACACAAAGAACAGGTGAACAAAGACCAGGTCCCAGAGATCACAAGATTTGAAATAAAACGAGATGAAGAAAATTCTATAGAGAAAAAGAAAGATGTCAAATACAGAAAGGTTTGGAAAATAACTAAAAGAAAAGAAGGACATGTAAATAAGGAACATGTTCAAGAGATTGTAGTTTCAGTCATTGTAGTGAAAGATGAATCCATAGATAGAAAGAAAGAAGTCAGAGCTTAGAGAGATGATGAATCTACCATTGAAGATGATGATTAATACACATCAGAGCAAGAATTGTTCTGAGCCATTCGGCTTAGAGAATCCCACGTAATATGAATATTAGATAGGGGGAGTCTACATGATAGTTGTGGCAGACCAAAGAACCTTTCTTCGAGCAGCTTGCAGAGTTTGAGAAGACAAATTCAGAGTAATCAGTTAGCAGAAGTACGGTTTGATAGATTAATCAAGACTTCAGGATAGTATAGTGATAAATGGGTCAACATTATGGACATTTGTGCAAGTAGAGTCTTGGACAGTATGGAAAGAGATGGATTCATAAGAGCACTTAGTAGGTTTGGACAGATATACGATAGTGGATGAGATCATGGATTCATAGATTGGTTCAGAGAGTGGTTCAGAGACAAAGGAACATTATCATAATGGATGATAATAACACAGGAAATGGATCAAACAATGCTAATGGATTCCAAATTGACAGATATTTTTTGGACACATGCAGTGCATACATCAGTTCACATTCAAAAAAAATTAATGCTCAAAAACAACAATGAGAAAACTCCCTACGAACTATGGAAAGGAAGCACAGACAACAACCTCTACATCAAGGTAACTCAAGGTAATATTTTATTCATTGAAATTTATGTTGATGATATTGTTTTGGAAGTACTAATGACAGGTTAAGCCAGAAATTTGCAAAGGATATGAAGAATGAATTTGAAATGTTATTACTTGGAGAACTATCCTTCTTTTTGGGTCTTCAGAAATGTCAAAGAAACCAAGGAATTTTTATTTCTCAATCTAAGTATATCAGAGAAATGCTAAAGGGGTTCAGAATGGAAGATTGCAAACCAGTTACCACTCCTATGAAAATGAGTTGCAAGTTGAGCAAAGATGATGATTCAAAGTCTACAGACCAGAGGCAATACAGGTCAATGATTGGTAGCTTACTATATGTGACAACATCTGAACTAGATGTAATGCAGACAGTTGGATAGGTGGCACGATTTCAGGCAGCACCAAAAGAATCACATGTATTAGTAGTGAAGAGGATTTTCAGATATCTCAAAGGAACATAAGAGTTTGGATTATGGTATCCAAAAGGAAATGATCTATCACTTATTGCCTACACAGATGCATATTGGGCAGGTTGCATTGATGATCGACGAAGCACCAGTGGAGCAACGTTCTACTTGGGTTAGTGTTTAGTATCTTGGCTAAGAAAGAAACAATCATCGATATCCTTATCTACAGAGTATATTGCAGCAACAACATGTTGTACACAGGTTCTATGGATGAAACAAACTTTGATAGATATACAGGTTGAGTATGATGAGCCCATTCCAATCTATTGTGGTAATACAAGCGCCACCAGTATCTCAAAAAACCTGGTGATGCACTCTAAGATGAAACACGTTCCAATCAAGTATCACTTTCTATGGGAGCAGGCTGCAGAGAAGAACATCAGAGTTGAATACGTGGGAACAAAAGAACAAGTGGCATACATCTTTACAAAACCGCTTCCACATGAATCCCTTGAGTATCTTCGCCAGAGACTAAGAGTAATTTCAACTCCAAAATGAATGCTTTTGAATGCTTATCTTATATGTCTTAGATGTACACAATGAAGCACCATAAATATGACAAAGGGGGGGATATTTATTATATGCAAAGGTAAATTCTTGGAGAGAGAGCATATAGGCATGTTTCCAATGGGAGTGATTGTCACAAGGGAAGAATGAGCGATATGACTTCAGAGTGATGCCATTTGTCAAAGGGGGAGATATTATTCATATGAAGGGAAAGAGAGTAATCAAAGGATTATAAACACAAAGAAAAATAAAAGGCACATAGACAGGGGGATCAGCCCCAAGGACAGTTCAGTCAGGGGGAGCAGCCCCAAAGGGAGATACCCTTTTCCATTGATGTCAAAGGGGGAGAGATAGAAACATTGATAAAGAGTATAAGCATGAATGTTATCATGACTAAGTGTTGCCATCAATGTTGGTGTTGCCATCAATGCCAAAGGGAGAGATTGTCAGATAGTTGGCTTAGGTTGATGGATAGTTGGTATGGATTGTTGGTTATCATTGATGTCAACTACTGGAGAGTGATATTGTATATTGATGCCAACCCTTAGTGATTGATTTCAACTCTTGGAGAAAGTCTGGTAGCGAATTCCGGTAGCACAAAGGTTTGGGTAATGTACCCAAGGTTGTTTCATGTATAATAGTATGAGTTTTAATATATTTTAAGGTAAGACTATTCTAGATGGATAGTACATGTCATTCATTTTCTAGTGGTATGTGGAACGTCACATAACTCCTCATGGTTAGAGAGTTACGACCATGAGCAGTTGGAGAACCCAGGTTTGGGTAATGGACCCAAGTTTGTTTGATGGATCATGGTATGAGTTTTGATATATTTGCAGGTAAGACTATTCTATATGGATAGTACATGCCATTCCATTTCTGGTGGTATGTGGAATGTCACATAACTCCTCGTGGTTTGAGATTTATGGCCTTACGAAGTTGGAGGACCCTCATATGTTGGCTTGAAGCCCCAAAAGGTTAAAGATGTCAAAGAGCTCGCAAAGAAGAAATTATTATTTAAATGATAAAGTAAAGTGACAAAGTCAAGAAGGATTATTTAAATAATAAAGTGAAGTGACAAAATCAAAGAAGATTATTTAAATGATAAAGTGAGGTGACAAAGTCTAGGAGGAATATTTAAATGATAAAGTAATGGAGAACTTTCTAATTATGAAAATGGCTAACCCTAAAAATGAGGAAAATAGCTTAAGTGACCTAGAAATGTGTTAAGTGACCTAGAAATAGGTTACGTGACCTAGAAATGGGTTAAGTGACCTATAAATAGGTTAAGTGGCCTATAAATTGGTTAAGTGACCTAGAAGATGCTTCTAATGAAGATATTTGTAGAGTATAAATAAGAGGCAAGGCTCTCTCATTTTAAATCACACTTTAGCATATTGAATATATATAGGTGACTGAGGTAACCAAAGGATATATAAACCGAATTTCAGATGGAAGGTGAAGAAAAGAAGGCCAAAATTCAAGGGAGGATAAATTCTTTTGATGATGCTTTCTAAGGTATGTTATTTACGGGACATCTCACCATTTCCGAAATAACGTTTTTTCTAGAATGATTCAGACCGTGAAATTAATAAGCCATTGAGGAAACATATCCAAGTATATGTGGTAAAAAATTCACTTTGTGGGTCGTTGTATTTTTGTAGTTACACTCCGTGGAAAATAGGGTTTGTGGCTAGTCCTGAAACTAGTGTAAACCGGGTGTCTCGGGTAAAAAAGTCATAACTTCTTCGTAACAGATCCAAATTCCATAAGACCAAATATGTTGGTTAGAGTACAATCTTTGGTATTATTTGTAACATTTTCATATCGATTCAACAAATATTATTTTTGGGGCACGCTCTACAAGGTATCTCTCTAGAATAAGCCAGAATTCAGCAAGGTATGCCATTTTTGCTATAAATCCTTTTCTAACAGGTTCCAAGTAGTGACAACTTGAGGAATTTCATAAAACAAACTGAAGAACATTGTGTGCTATTTTCATATATTTACTCATTACAGGTACATAGTTATGATTATTTCAAGTTAGGTTTGTTGACTAATCCCAAACTAGTCATGTGAGACTAAAGAAAAGTTTGATGAAAATGCTAGTCTCTTGTTGTGAAATTTAAGGAAGGTTTGCAGGTATGTGATCATATCCACCAGGTCTATTACAGAGTTACAAATCATATTTGATGATGAAATTGATGAGGGCTTTTGGTTGAGGTACATGTTGGGTACATGGTTGAGACAAGTAGTTGATGAGTTGGCACATACATGAGGTGTATAGTTGATGATGTTGGTACATCTTGATGAGTCATAGTTGATGAGTAGTTG
>ML787030.1:102270-123630 GCA_009831015.1 Picea engelmannii
GTCCGGAATCGGGCGCACATCTCTCGAACGACTGAGATTGAGGCGCCTAGATCAACAACGCTCAGGCGATTCCAACCCCCCTTTTCCATTCTGCCTTTAATAAAGGGGGGGGGTCCAGAATGGTGTGGTATTGACATGGGGCCCCCTCCTGTCATGTCGCCTTCTGTGCCGTCTTCTCCCCTGCCACCTGTTCTCCACTTGAATGCACGACATGGCCCGTTTCCTTTCGCTCCTCCTCATCCTCGACAACTGGTCTCATAGCTCCCCTCTCTTCGTCCACATGGTCCCTCCCCATCTCATCATCCACTCACCACCTACCATGTGTCCCGCTCCCTTCCACGTCAACCTCCCATAAATAATGTGCCCCCCATTACCATTATATCCCATCTCCTACTCCCTCCGCTTACAACCTTCCGCCATGTGTCTTCCCCTGTCACATCATCCACACCTCATCACCTCTCATCTCACCCTCACAGTTTTGGCGCCATCACCCCCGTCAGACCCTCATCCACGTCCGCTATAGGGGTCCCCTCATAGCAGTCCAATGAAGCAACATCCAAAGAAAGGTCGCCACATCGCCCGAGTACATAGTTGACTGAGGCCATTCCCAATCCCAAGGAAGCAGTTATTATGGAAGTTGAAGGTGGTTGAACATCATCTTCTTCCATAAATAGAAGGCCAGGAAAGGACAAGCGTAGAGACAGACTGACAGTCCGTCCTGACAGAGCTTGCGTCTGTCAAACCACTACAGGACAGTCAGGAGTCTGATTGCATTTGTCATAAGTGCACGATCATCCAGAGTCTGCATGAGTAGACTGCTAGAAGACATGCAGACGTAGTGTTTTTTAATGTAGTTTCTCGTTTTTGCTGCTGTTGTTTTGTTTTGGCTATATGTAGGCATTTTTTCCATTTTGTAATGATCGATGGTTGAGCTAGGCTCCCGATTGTAAAGTTTTAGCGAAGCACTGGTTATTCTAGTTATGTATTGGCACTTGAGACTTCTTGCCTTATGAATGCAACCTCTTTCCACCTCTTTGTTTAAACTGTGTTAGAACAGCTCTGAATTGGAGGATCTAGTCGAGTTGCACTATTATAAGATGATGTATGTTGGATCACTGTAATAGTTGTTTTGTTTCTAATTAGGTCTTGTATTTTCTCAATGCTGAATGATTTGGAATTGGAGTATCCAGTCAAGTCACCCTTCAGTTCCCCGAAACTTAGAACCAAGAGTATCTTGCATTCTGAGCTTTTCTTCTTCAAGCTGTTGAAAGGCCTGATGCCCGAGGCAGTCTTGCTCATTCATCTCACCAAGTCTTCCACCTGCTCATTTTACAATCAACTCACTGACCGAAGTTAGATCAAGACCTCCTTTGTTCTTTACATACCAGGCCTGGTCCCTTAGTTAGAGTGATACCATCCTGGGTCTCTACCCATTCGATCACCCATTAAAATTTATCGTGACATAAACTGATGGGCATTGGGATCTACTCCTGTTGCAATCCAGGAGTGACTTCGAACGCTAACAGACTAGAGGGAGAAGATTTGAGGTGTTGCTAAGGAAAGGCCTCAAAGTCAAAACCCTAAGGGAGAGAGGCTCACCTTGGTGTAGGAGAACTAGACCTTGGTGCTCTCTCCTCCTTCCTTAACTTAATGGCAATCACGGCTAGCTGAAGATGAAGTATAAAACCAAGACAAGAAGGTTTGATGAAGCAAAGTGTTGTTACAACAAAGCTCTACCAGCAAACCGTAGAAAAATCGGCCCAAAGTGTAGAAAACCTAGGCTTTAAGACATCTCCCTCTTCTTAGCTTATAAAAGGTACGGCTAGCAAAAAATGAAGAGAGAATGAGAGTGTAGCAATGACTAGGCTCTCTCATTCTTCAATCAATGGCTGGAAATTATCTCAATGGGGACATGAGACAAGGACCTACTTGTGTGCTTATCACCTAGGGTTTTGTTCAGCAAAATTATAAACATATGCAAGAAATAAAACTACAACCATTCATTCAAGAAGTTTTGTAGAAAAAATACTTACATATCACCAAGAAAAAACATTACAAACCCTAGTTGTACCTTCCATTAAAGAGAAATGCCAAACTATGCCAAGAAATCCTCCTTCAACAAGTGCGCGTTACTAAATCAGCCAATAACCCAAGAGAGGGCGCAAATTTCAGACCTCACTAATGAGTGAGTGAGTTGTGATGAAAAAATAAAGGTGAAAATCCTTCATTTATACAGTATCATGACCTAAATTTACATTTTAGATCATGTAAAAGGCCGACAAGGCCAAAATACTAAAATCATACTGTTTTACATTAAATTGTCAAATTAAAACCCTAATCAAGATGAAAAGAGATAACAAGCCCCTCTAAGGGAGACGTTAGCCCCTTTTAGGGAAAATGGAGCATCTTGGAGCAAAACGTTAGCCCTCCTTGGGCTTCTCCAACCAGCCACACGTGCCAATGTAATAAATGTAATAAATGTGAGAAGGATCATAGGAGATAGAGACAACTATATAAAGAAGTGTAAGCAATGTAATGAGACATAGTGAAGAGTGTTGTCGTTGTAACAAACAAGTGTTGCTTGAGGAGTACATTCCTTCCTTAAGGAATAATATATGGTGTTACCCTACCTCAAGTTTTTTTTTCTATATTCTTGTGTTTATGTTATGGTGAATGGTTTATGATTTATTCTTGGTCTCATTGAAGTATATTTGCAGATCTATTTTGGAACTTAACAATTGGTATCATAGCACTTTCCTTGCCAAAGAAGGGAATAAATCTATTCTCTTTTTGCAGAAATTTTCTAGGGAAGAAAAAAAGGGTGGTGCACTTCAGGCTTAGATATGAAGCTTTTCGAGCTGAATTTGGAAAACAAATTGGGTAATTGAATTCCTCTTGGAAAAATACCCAATTTTAAAAAAACAATCAACCGAAACAGAGTTTGGGAAGTGAATTTATGGGCATTTTAAATTCAACGGTTTTTCAGGGTTTTTCGAGGAAAAAAAACCGTGATTTTCTGTTGTAATTTATTGTTCTATTTTTTGGCGTTTTACGTGACGACAGTGGGACTGTAGAGTTCATAGGGTGCTTAGATGGATATTTCCTCTCAAAACCTCAAATAAATTGTATAAATTACTAAAGCATTCAAATATCAATTGTATGACACATTGAATGATAGATTGGATAAATTTGTAGATGGCCTCACAGATGGCCTCACAGACGGCCTCAATGATAGTTTTCATAGTATTCAAGATTCATTGGATAAGATGCAGGAGATATTTATTATGGAAGACATCGGGGATGAATATAATCAAGAAATATATGCTTGGTATGATTTTGAGGTCGATTGTGATGATTGATATATGGATAGTTGTCATTTATGGGATGACAACCACTTTCATATTTTGTTTGATGACTCTAATCCACCTTCTATAGAGAGAATCAATGTGGAAAATCGGGAGCCAATTATTATTACCAGTGTCCATCCTATATACTCTACAGTGGTATTATTCCTTCCAGATTATGCTACGACCCTTTTCCACTATGTGGATGGATCTTCTTATTTGGATCCACATGACAGGTGTCAATATTGGGAGCATCATTTTCAGTTGGTTATTGGGTGCCGATATCTTCTGTGTGGGGTTCACATGAACAATTGGACACGAGACCCTGGTTTACAATGGAGGTTGGACTACTTCAACATGGTGGCTTCCATTTCTCAATGGGACTCTGGTTCTCTAGTCTACTTTAGCACTATGGTCCACACTTATCCATGGGACCCTGGTATGTGGTTGTACATCAAGCGTTGAGAACAATGCTTTCATAAGGGGGATGGAATGTTAGGTAGCTAGAGAGGTAGCGGGGGGCGGGGCGGAGGGCCCATAGTTATAATAGTAGAGGCCATTCAATGTAAAGTGGACTAGGTCCACTATATTATTGAATAGGGCCCACTATGGTAGTTAGATATAATAAATGTAAGAGGACTTCTTAGAAGATTCTACTTCTACAAGATTTCTCCTCTAGAATGTTCTTAGGTGATGGTAGAACTATATAAAGGGGTTCAAGCAATGTAATGGGACATGAAGATAAGTATTGTATTGTAGGTGGTAGCTCAATAGGAGGATGCCCCCTCAAACAGGCAAGTGAACATGAGAGGATCCCTTCCATAATATGATCCATTGTATGGTGTTGCCCTACCCTAAGGGTTTGTGGTGCTTTTGTATTCAGTACTTGGTACTTAACAGTGGAGACCTGCGTGGAACAGTTTTTAACACAAGTTTTGTTGAGCCGAGTATGAAAGTTTGTGCTACGTGCTGCTGGAGATCTGCAATAATTGGCACCGATGTAAGAATTCAAGAATTGTTCGCTAATATTTTCCGCTACATGCGACATCCACTGGTGGAGTAATTGTGAATGAGGAAAGTCGTCTTTGAAGTTGTTGTTAAACATTGAAAAGGCCCTTCCTGTATGAAATTTCATCATCAAGAAAAGGGAATCTAGAATTCGCTCACTTGATTTGAATGATTCTCTTCGTATAAAACAAAGTGCATGTCTTCTTCTCCCGGAATAGGAGATTTGTATAAACCACATGCATGAGAGTGAGAAGAGCTATCGCACAAATGAATGGTTGAAGTATTAATTTTCTGCAAGAGGAATCACATGATGAAGATCAGGTTTTTGGTTGAGCCGTAGCCGAAGGAGAGAAGAAGAGGTGGAGTTGTTACATATATTATTTTCTTTGTTTTCTTCACACTGTTTCATGAAGAGGGGGATATATCTTATCTCCCTGAGTGTTTTGTATTTACTGTCAAAGTTGTTGATGGACTAGTCGCAACTAGGCACTGAGGGTTTCAATTTCTCAAATTGTTGCACTTCAATTTTTCAACGCAACATTACAGGCGCTTGTGTGTGGATTCCTCTGAGTTTGATGATGACTGAACTATTAAAATTCATATGTGTTTTCCATAAAATCTTCTTTCATAGATTTCTAGCAGGCATTTAGTGTGGCATAACAGTTTGTATTTCTAAGCATTTTATTAGTTATTTGTAAAATTATATGATGAAGAACCAATTATAGAACAAAGTAACATAATCTAAGTTAATGGTTCTAGATGTACTTTGGTGCCATGTAAGAACACATCACTGATTTGATTATGTCTATAGTCTGTCATACATTGGTGGTTCTTGTTGTACTTCGGTGCTCCAAGAACAATGGTTATGGGTTATCTTAGTGTGTTTGTAAATGTAAAAAAAGGTCAAGTTATATGATTGACTACTGGATACATTCAATATATAGACTGCTTTCCTATATAACTGACAAAATACATAGTTCGGTGTGTATTTGACAGATGAAAGTATGTTCATAGAGTGATTCAATATTGAGACTATTTTTCAGGGTAGTCAGAATCATCGATCCTACAAATACATTATTGATGGTAAGAAGCAATTGTATCTTAAATGGAGAAAGTGGTAGCTAGAAGTTGATGGTTGAGAAAGAGCGTAGTCTATGATATTTCATAATGGGTAGAAATGTTGATGAAGACCAGACCAAACATAGATCAAAGTTCAAAAATATTTAGATTTTGATTTGAGTATTGTTTTCAATAATGTAAGCATTAAGGAGAGGTGTTGGAGATAATGCCTCCATTATTGTTGTGAGTTGTTAGAGATCGGTTGAGATATTCTCTCAACCCCTCCTAATTTAAGAATTAGTTAGATATCGAAAACTCTATATAATAGAAATATTGTTGTGTGTAAGATAATCCAATTTAATATAGAATATTTTTTTTGTGTGCAATCAGGTTTCCCAAGTTAATGTAGAGTATAATAACAATATATTTCTTTTAACTTGTTAGATACATAGTATATTATACATTTTATTTGGATGATGATACTTGTTAGGCTATATCATCATGGATAAAATAATTGTTTTACACAAATTGATTGAAATATTGAAACCCTGAACAATTCTATACCCAACCAAATGTTGAACGCGTGATATGAGACCAGATTCAACCTCCATTGTCGAGTTGGGCCATTGATATGAGAAGAAGAGACGATTATAAATGACCTGCCCAAGTCACATACAAGGAGTGAAAATTAATGTAATAAGGATGGAAAGTTCACCCCCAAGAAACACTTTGTTCTTCCACTAACATGCATCCTTGCTTGTTTTTTCTCATCTCTGAGATCCAATGATATAATTAAGTTGATCTTTCTTCCCAACCCAAGCACCGACGTCTACGATGTAAACATTGGAAAGAGAAGAAGAGCATGTAAACATTGGAAAGAGAAGAAGAACATAAAGCTTCAAAAGGATGAGGGGCATAATCCCTCGCTCAATTGATATACAAAGGAGGGGAAATAATGGATGTAGTGCAATAATGATGATTACATTGTCGTGTTACAAGTAAGGATTATCTTATACTGACTATAGTGTCGTGTTACATGTAAGGATTATCTTATTACACCGATTATGCTCAAACATATTTCCCTTCATATGCTCCACTCATGCAACACCCACTGATTACCTATTTGATTACCTATTAGAACATTATAGAAATCATCTTGCACTTGCCATAGTATTGCAAGAACAAGTTAAGTATGATGGTGATGAACATTATATAACATACTGAGGATGGGAGGTGTAGTAGCGATGACATGAGGGAGATCAAGATTTATGCCACAAATGTGTGGATGTTCTTGAACAATTATGGACAAGGAAGAGCTCGTACCTCCTCCAACGTCTTCTAGTGATTTTATGTTCTTAAACCCATCACCATACATCTTCAAGGGAGAAGACATGACAACGCTACTGTGAGTGGCCATGGCTTTGTTGAAGATTCGGTTGGTTTGAGGATTCTTGCCCACATATTCCCATAGACTCATACCATGAGCTTTGTTGAATGTGTAGCAACTTTCCATGACAGATTGGTTCACATGTTGATAAGCCTCAAGGTACACCCTATCGGTTGTTAGGAGCACAATAGGTGCAAGGTATTGGTCATTAGTGTTACATGTAAGGATTATCTTATACTCACTATATTGCCTAGTGAGTGATGACCTCCAGTGGTAGTCTAGAGTCGGCGAAGGTACATGCAAAGATAAGATTGATCGATCACAAATTAACAGATGACAACTTCTTATAGGGATTGGAGAGATGAGACTATATTGTTGTCTTAGTGAGTGATGACCTCCAGTCACGGTTCAGAGAGGGTGAGTCGATGAAGGTCAAGACACATGTAAAAAGATTGATCAATCACAGATTAACAGATGGCAACTTCTTATAAGGGTTGGACAGATTAAATTTTGATAAATTTAAGAAAATATTATATTTTGATAATATTAAATTAAATTTATTAAATTTATAGTTTTAGGTTGTTTATGTTTAGAAATTTAAAATTAACTTTAAAACCTTTCATCCATGAAATTTGTCAATTGGGAAATAATTGTGGGAATATATTGTTTTCCATCTTCTCTTTTTTATTTTTATTTTTTTTGGAATAAAATTTAGAGAGGGTTCATTTTTATCTGGAATAACTTTTACAAAGTGTTGGTGAATTGTAGTTACACAGAAGGTGAGAAGGTGTGTTTTAAGGGGAACTTTCGTCGTCTGTCCTTAACTAATTAAAGATTGTCCACTGTCCGACTCAAATGGCCTTTTCCTCGCAATTATTTTTTAATTTTAATTTAATGGTTGGAAATTCGGAGTAGTGGATAGGCAAGCCCGCTGTCACCGATCATCAACAGCTTTATGATCGCAGTCGGCCTGAGCCATTGCATCCATCACGATACCACCTTTGTAAATTTTCACCAAAGCGATCTTGCAATTGGTAAAACAATTAGATCCATGCCAATCAGGTTTCAATTAGATCCATTGGACCCGAAGCGGAAAAGGACACTAGGTACTCAAATTCCCTGCGAATTGGTTCAAATTCTATTGCTTGAGATTAAGACCATTTTAATTCAGATTGAGTGACCCATTTCATTTCAATTTTAGCATTCATGCTCGAATGCCCTTCTAAAAAATAAAATTGAAACATGCTTGTTCATTGTTTAAATTCCCGTTCAAACCGTAATTACCTCCTCGCATAAATCCACTTATTTTTAGTGCGTATCTTTATGGTCCAAAATGGTAAATGTTATTGGATTGACTTAAAAAAAAATGAAGGATATGATACGATAAAATAAATAATCACAAATAGTTTTTAAATAGTTTTAATTAAGAATATGTAGAAATATAAATATTGTAATTATATAATTATTATTGGTATTTTTTATAATTTTATATTTTTATAATAAATTTATAAAATTATTATTGATTTTATTATTCAAGATGATATAAAATTTCATTAGCCTAATAACTAAAACTGATAAAAGATTGATAAACATAAAAGGCATAATGTTCAACATAACTTGGTCCATAACTGGAAATAGTGATGCAATAATGTCATTAAAGTCCCTAATGTGTTTTCTCCATTGTAATTTCAAAGTCCACTGTGTCCAACTACTAGACTGTGTCCAACTAATTTCAAAGGCGAATACCATCCACCGATGGAAATACATCTGGATTTTCGTGGAAGAATATATGTTCACGATTCTTTGAAGTCTTAATAACTGGGAGAGACATGGTCATGAATAGCATCCATCGATGGAAATACATCTCGCTTTTCGTGGAAGAGGATTTGTTCAGGATTTTTTAAAAGGTTATTGCATAATGAAAGTTGTCGCTGCAAACTTGAGAATACATGGGAACTGGGGTGAAGTAAAGTAAAATAATGGTATGAAAAAAACTATAAGTATGTGTATATTCTTTTTTTTAATCAGACTTGGTCGTTGTTGGAGATTACTAGAGAAGTTTATTTAACTTTTGGATTTTACATTTACAGGCTGCATAAACCTTCTATGGCTCTTTCTTTTAACCATGTGGACATATATATCACTATATGGTATACAGGAAGAGCTTTTTGTGGTTCTTCTTTTTAACCATGCGAACATATCTATCACTAGATGATATACATGGACACTATAAATAGAAGGTATATCCATAAAACATTTGGACTTCAAAACATTGTGGAACACAATTGGACCTTGAAAAATTAGTGAAACATAAACATAATACAGTACAACACACTATCCAAAAAAAAATCACTTCTTTCTATTTACAATATATCCACTTTGTATTGTTTTTGATGTTCCCTTCCCTGTTTCAAGGTATGCTAGTTAAATATATAACCAATTCAATATTTTATTTCTCTAACAATGACCTCTGGCCAGTATTCTCAACCTCTCGCAAGGATGATGTACCTCTGCCCAGGATTCTCTACCCGTGCCTTTGTCGCTGGTGCTACTTCAATGGATTATGGGTAAAAGAAGCTATTGGTGTCCACTCATTTATTCTTTTCCAGTGGGTGACAACTTTTAACTCGGCGACAATCTTGCATGGTGTCCCTTCAATGTTTTCATTTACTTGACTTCCTACTGGCCACCTGTCCACGTGGCTATTCATCCCCTCGATTGTATGGTTGTGCATCCTAAGCTCTTAGGAGTCGGTCCATTTCTTTTTGACCTGACATGCATGTCGCGTTTTATTGTTTGCCGACGGCTGAATTGTTTTATGAATATTTTTAAATTAAATAAAAATTTTAAACTTATTTTAATTTTATTTTTTTTTTAAATTATTATTGACATTTCTTTAAGTTAGACATTGGAGATCAGAATATTTTTAATTCAAACATGTAACTAATAGTGACTTTTTGCAGTGACTAACACAAGTTTGAAAAGATTTTATTACAACAATTTCTAGGTTGAAGGTAATTCCTGCAAAGTTTTTGAAACGTATTAAGAGTCAAAGATTTTATTACAACAATTTCGAGATTGAGGGTAATTCCTTGAAAGTTTGTGATGTCTCTTCTATAATATGGCTTTTTTTATAAAATTCAGTGAAATTCAAACCAAGATTTTTTATTATTTCATCATGCTACACTTAAAAGGTAAGACTACTCCAATCTACAAAAAAATGATATTTCAATTCTTTTATGTTTAGATTTTCTAAATTATTTGTTGTATCTATATTAATAATTATCTCTTCTTCATTTGATATATGAAATAATTTGAATTATTTTTTGTTTTAATAAAGAAATATAAAATTAACAACATGCAATAAATTATTTATAATAAAAAAAACACATGATAGTAAATTATATAGAAGTTAATAATTACGCTATTCTATTAAATATTTTTTACTTTACTCATATATATATCTCATATATATTTATAATTTAAAGAAGTTAAATTTATTGATTAAAAGTGTAATTTAAATACTTAAATTTATATTGAAAATTGTAATTATGAAATAAGAAAATAAACATCCCTGTATTAAACATTTTTTTATTTATTCCTAATAACATTTTATTAATTATATTTCAAAAAAGCTAAATTTAGTGATTAAAAGTCTAATCTATACTAATTACAAAATACAAACATTTTTTAGAATTATTATTACTCCATTAGAAAAGCTAAATTTAGAGATTAAAAATCTAATCTATACTAATTACAAAATACAAACATTTTTTAGAATTATTACTACTCCATTAGTGAAAGCATTGAAAATTTCAATGAGAATTTGGTGTCATATAATTGAAATGGATAAAAAACAAAGAAAGAGCCATCATTTTTATTAGTGCATTATAGTCTTGATGTAAGACAACATTCTTTTAGTAAGCTTAAATAAAATGGCAATGCATGAATTATATATCTTTAATTTAAAATTTATAATTTGAGTTGGAAATAAATATCTCATCTTTGTAATTTGTCTTGAAATTAAATATTTTTATTTTCAAATTTATCCTAGAATTAAATATTTTAATATTTACCTAAATTTACTTTATTAATATATCAATGTTTATATATATATTTTTGGTTAATAAAAAGTATGCTAATTGAAAAACTCTTCTTTTAAAGTTTTTTTCATATAGAAATAAAAGTTCAAAATTAACTAAGTATTTTCTTACCTTTCATAAAATTAGATAAACCAAATTAATTTCATCATCTTCTCTTAACAATATTACATTTGATTATAAAATTTCACAAAAATCTAATATTATTTTATAAATTTTTAATTTATGAATGCAAATATTATTATTAAAATTTTTATCCACAACCAAAAAATATAAACAAAACATATCCCCGAAAAAAGGGCCAACACATAGAACCTTTAAACTAGAGCTTTTTAAACCCCATTATTATCATCATCAACTTCTTCATTATCATCTTTAAAATAAATCCATAGCTTAAATATCATGCATTTACTTATAGAATTTAACCTACAATATATATCAAGTTCTTGAGTCTAGATTTGCACTCTCTCTTTTCAAGACATATAATCTTTTCATCAATTTGAGAGTTATGGTAAGATCTCTTGATCAGTCCTGTATTGGACCGTGTTATATTCTGGCGTTGTCTATATACAAAGCATTGTAAATGATTTTATACCATTTATAAAATTGAGCAATTTCTTTTGGGAAAAAAGATAATGAACCAACCTTGAATATAATCATTTCAATTGTAATATCTATATGAATCCAATCAACAACATTAATATGAAATTTCCTCTCAAATTACTTCACCATTCCCATTGGCCCACTTAGGAGGTATGCTAATTTACTTAATACTTAGCACATGTCATCTATATACATTGTATAGATGTACACCAATAAAAAGTACAAGTGAAGACTTTTTGGTTCTATACAATTTATCTTCCTATTATAGTGCCTCCGGGCAGTATATAACATTCGATTAGGCTTGACTTTTATATTAATTTGGGTTTCCTTACAAAATTTGGTGAGAAAAATAATGTTAAACATAGTAGATAGAATTTATTTATTTTTATACATCAAAATAACGTATTTTTCTAAGATTTTATTGGTTGATAAATTGAGGGTCTTATAAGAAACTTCACGTAGATCGATAAAATTAAATTAATTTCGCAGTTAATGTTTAGTACTGTTGGTATCTTCGAGATCATATCATCTGGTGAAGTCCCCAACGGCGGCGACCAACATCATGTACTCCTCCTTCCTGTCGGATAAAATCCCAAACACGTGCCATCCTGTTAGCGATATTTCTTGTCTCGGGACAAGAAATAGAAACAAGACAGCGAAAGTCCCGAATCCCCGAGAGTTAATAGGGACCGTCCATCTGGAAAGGATGCGTGGCAGGAGATCAGCGTAATTGGGGAGGGTCCCAACAGGGAAGCGTCCATCGGAGTTGAAGCCATCGGGATATCGGGGTTCTTGGAGGCAAGGGAACCGTTGCATCAAACACTGCGATATCGCGATAGGCGATATCCCGACACCAAGAGTGTGGGGCCACAGAAGTCAACGGAGGACAGGTGGCAGGCTTTCACAACGGGGAACATGAAACCCCGAAACCCGATACAGAGTCGGGGAAAAGTCACGGTGAAGTACAGGAGACCATGAGGAAAGAAGAAGAGACCTGTGGACTGGGTCGAGTTTTCATTAGGGATTCCACTCGGGGATCTAAAGAGCCGCTTCGGCTCAGCAGAAAAGGAGAAAGAGGGTGGGTGAAGCCTCGCGTCACCCATTTATTGCAGAGTATGGAGGTCCCGGCTGAAATTTACCCAGGAGGGTCCCTTGTACCGGTTCTCTTCAGGAAAGCCATGCCGAGTCTCCAACTCACCAGAGGAACCTGCACACGCCAGTTCAATATTCAAAGGGCTCAGCTACCCCCTGGCGCGAGCCATGCTGAATTAAGGAGGCGTATGACAGGGGAGCAGAGGACATATTTGATTGAGGCAGACTGACAGCCCATCCTGATAGAGAAGCTCCTCAACGTCAAGCATTGAATTCATGATATGATCGCGCCTTCAGCGCCTGAGTCAGTTCCAAGTATATGTAGGCATTTTCGCCATTTGGTAAAGGATCGATGGTTGAGCAGAGCTCCCGGTTGTAAAGCTTTAATGAAGCACTGATGCTCTGGTTATGTATAGACTTCTGAGACTTCTTGCCTTATGAATGCCAGTTTCTTTACATCTTTGTTATACTGTGTTAGAGCAGCTCGGAATTGGAGAATCTAGTCGAGTTGTAGCCGTCGTAGGATGATGTAGAATTTGATCACTGTGACCGTTGCATTGTCTCTAATCAGTCTTTGTGATTTTATTAACGCTGAACGACTTGGAATTGGAGAATCCAGTCAAGTCCCTTTATCAGTACCTCGAAGCCCTGAACCTGAGGATCTCGCGTTCGGGGTTTTTCTTCTACAATTGTCGAAAGCCTGTTGCCCGAAGTAGTTTGTTCACTCTTCTTATCAAGTCTTCCACCTGTTCACCCTTTAATCAACCCACTGGCTGAAGTTAGGATTCCAGACCTCCTTTGTTCTTTACGTACCAAACCCAGTCTCTGAGTTAGAGTGACATCTCCCCGAGTCTCTGTCCATTTGATCACCCATAAAAACCACTGTGACATAAAAATGATGGGCGTCGGGCTCTGCTCCTACTAGGAATCCAGGAGTGACTTCCATCGCCAACATTTCTGGCGCCGTTGCCAAGGACGAAGTTGAAGATTTTCCCTGGGCAGAACGACAATGATCAACTAATTTTGAAGGTGCATCAGAAATCAGAATTATTCAGATTGCTACTGTGCACCTGGCGACTCCACTGTGGAGACTCCATTGTTTCCACTTTACTGTTTCAGTTGTGGCCACTGTTGGCACACCTGAAAGCTGACCTAGAGGAGCTTTCTCGAGAAGGTTTCAGCGGTTGCTTTCTCAACCTGAGAAGTTTCCTGGGGAAACGATAATGTTAAGATCTGGCCTTTGATGGTGAACAAGGACCGGGCATATTTGAAGCTGCGCATCTTTCACCTGGCGACTCCATGATTCGAGGAACAATTGGCGACTCCACTGGTTCGATATGGAGGAAATCCTGGCTTGAAGGTTTGCTCCGTTTAATTTTTCTGTTATTCCTGGTTTTCCTAATGTTGTCCTCTCTATGGATGAATGGGGCGATTATTGGCCTAAATTTAGAGAGCATGAAGAGGACAACCCTGCTCAGCACCTCAGTGAGTTTCATGAACTCATGCGTCAGTGGGAGATACATCATGAGGATGTGTTACTGAAGATGTTCATGTTCTCGTTAGCAGGGGATGCGCGTAAATGGTACCATTCTTTACCCCTTGCTAGCATTTCTTCACTCCATGGATTCCATGCAGCTTTCACCACCTATTGTCAGAGGCTGTACCCCCCTGAGTTAATTTGTCATAATTGTTGTGAGGGATACCACAAATCTATACAAGAGAAAGTTGTTTCTGACATAAGCTGTGAGGAGGATCCTGATGACCTGGATCAGGAATCAATCATTTCTCCTCCCCATTCGTCTGCTTCGGGCGAAGTTATGGAATTGATAAAATCTCTCTCTGCCCAACTGGATAGGTGGGAAGCTGAGCGATGTGCAGAGGATTTTCCACCCTTTTAAGAAGATGATTTGGGTATCTCTACAATGAATGATTATGAAGATCCCAGGGAGGAAGGAGACGCTTCGGGTGGAGTTATGGAACTGATAAAATCTCTCACTGCTAGATTTGACAGGTGGGAAGCTGAAAAATATGCTGAGGATTTCCCATCCTTTAAAGCAGAGGCCCTTAAGAGCTCTACTGAGGGTGATTATGGAAAAAGCTTTCCCACGGGACCTGTTTATGGTCATTATGAATCTAACCCATGGGAGAACCAAGAAGAAGAAATCCTCCCAGATACGATTATGTCTGATGAGGGCTGTAAGGATAGAAGACTGGGGGAGGAAGTTGCTCTGAGTGAACTAATGATATCTCTCATTGCCCAACATGCAAGGTTAAAATCTGAGGACAATGGGGAGGATTTTCTAGTCTCTGAGGCAAATGTTCTAGATGGCTCTCTCGAGGAGAATATTGAAGATCCCATAAGCGCATCAACATCTGTCCCCGATGAGCTTGCTATCTCATAACAAAATGATGAAGTGGTAGTTGGGGAAGAGGACTGTTCTCTTTTTCTTCACGAGATTTTCCATGATGTATTTACATTTGGGATTGGAAAGGAGGATCTGGAGATCGTTCCTTTTTTGCAAGATGAAGAAGTCTAGTGCTCACCCAGCTTTAACGACTATTCAGTTGAGGAGAAGCAGAGCCCCACATCACAGATTGATGACCTGGGTAGCATCCAGCCCGTGTATGACAGCTATGAATCAGGTTCTGAGCTGGACACCCAGAACTTCCAAGAGAAGACTGCAGAGCCTTCTCCTCTGTTCACAAATGAAAGACAATGAGAGGAAATCAGCCCCCCTGAGCAGCAAATAGAAAAGCAGATCTCTCCCACAGGTCCTATCTATGATGATTATGACTCTGACCCTTGGGAGAGCCAAGAAGAGGTACCAGAAGAACCAGAGGGGTAGTCAGCTCTTTGTTCAGAGCCAGTCAGCGAGCAGCCACCACCCGAGAGCAGCGAGCCTACGTCAGTTGTCCACCATCAACCTGTGCTTATCAGAGATATTCAGCCGTAGGTGAACAACTGTGTAGTAGAAGATTTCATCTGTCGCCAATTTCCTGGAATTGGCCACTCATTTGATGACCCTGTCAGCAAATACTTGGAGTGGCATTTCCCTTGTGCTTTGGAGCCGCCCTATTTCATCTCAACTCCAGCCTGTAAGGAGGAGTCGAAGAGTGTAACCGTTATGTTGTCACGGTTACACCATCTGCTGGTGATCATTGACAGGAGGAAGGAGATTCTATCCAGGAAGCTGCTTGAATGGCTATGGTGGAAGTTTTCTTTCACCTAGCCCATGTAAAGTGTTTCATTAGTTTAGGATTGTATATAAATAAGCTCCTTGAGCATGTATCTTTGTTTTGTTGCTTTTACTTTTCGGCATATATTTTCAGCAGCGGGATGTTTTGAGCATGACTCCATAGCCCAATAGCAAGGCACTGAAGTTGCGGAAGGAATTCTTAGAGCATCGCAGGGATGACTCTATCCCCCATGGAGCCTAATGTTAGCGATATTTCTTTTCGCGGGATAAGAAATAGAAACAAGACAACGAAAGTCCCGAATCCCCGAGAGTTAATAGGGACCGTCCATCTGGAAAGGACACGTGGCAGGAGATCAGCGTAATCAGGGAGGGTCCCGACAGGGAAGCGTCCATCGGAGTTGAAGCCATCGGGATATCGGGGTTCTTGGAGGCAAGGGAACCGTTGCATCAAACACTACGATATCACGATAGGCGATATCCCAACATCAAGAGTGTGGGGCCACAGAAGTCAACGGAGAACAGGTGGCAGGCTTTCACAACGGGGAACGCGAAACCCCGAAACCCGATACAGAGTCGGGGAAAAGTCACGGTGAAGTACAGGAGACCATGAGGAAAGAAGAAGAGACATGTGGACTGGGTCGGGTTTTCATCAAGGATTCCACTCGGGGATCTAAAGAGCCGCTTCGGCTCAGCAGAAAAGGAGAAAGAGGGTGGTCGAAGCCTCGCGTCACCCATTTATTGCAGAGTATGGAGGTCCCAACTGAAATTTACCCAGGAGGGTCCCTTATACCAGTTCTCTTCAGGAAAGCCACGCCGAGTCTCCAACTCACCAGAGGAACCTGCACACGCCAGTTCAATATTCAAAGGGCTCAGCTACCCCCTGGCGCGAGCCATGCTGAATTAAGGAGGCGTATGACAGGGGAGCAGAGGACAGATTTGATTGAGGCAGACTGACAACCCATCCTGATAGAGAAGCTCCTCAACGTCAAGCATTGAATTCAATATATGATCGCACCTTCAACGCCTGAGTCAGTTCCAAGTATATGTAGGCATTTTCGCCATTTGGTAAAGGATCGATGGTTGAGCAGAGCTCCCGGTTGTAAAGCTTTAATGAAGCACTGATGCTCTGGTTATGTATAGACTTCTGAGACTTCTGGCCTTATGAATGCCAGTTTCTTTACATCTTTGTTATACTGTGTTAGAGCAGCTCGGAATTGGAGAATCCAGTCGAGTTGTAGCTGTCATAGGATGATGTAGAATTTGATCACTGTGACCGTTGCATTGTCTCTAATCAGTCTTTGTGATTTTCTTAACGCTGAACGACTTGAAATTGGAGAATCTAGTCAAGTCCCTTTATCAGTACCTCGAAGCCCTGAACCTGAGGATCTCGCGTTCAGGGTTTTTCTTCTACAATTTTCGAAAGCCTGTTGCCCGAAGTAGTTTGTTCACTCTTCTTATCAAGTCTTCCACCTGTTCACCCTTTAATCAACCCACTAGTTGAAGTTAGGATTCCAGACCTCCTTTGTTCTTTATGTACCAGACCCAGTCTCTGAGTTAGAGTGACATCTCCCCGAGTCTCTGTCCATTTGATCACTCATAAAAACCACTGTGACATAAAACTGATGGGCGTCGGGCTCTGCTCCTGCTAGCAATCCAGGAGTGACTTCCGACGCTAACACATCCCAGCATAGGCAACTGGTTGATTCTTCCCAGGACGCCTGATTCTATTCGGCTTGGGAATTTAATTAGGCTCGCGTGATTGGAAAGTGCATATGCTTTCACCGAAATTCTTCTCACTCAGAGCCATGGCAAGATTATCACTAACGTTATGATTACAATGAACCACAAATCAATCTTCTTCACAAGACTCGAACCGCAAACATTATAGGATTTGTCCAGTAGATTGTAGCTTAGGAGGTAGGAAACTTCACGTGGTTCGAATACCCCTGTCGACCAAAGTGGTCGAATGCATCGATAAGCTTGATCTACTGGATCGACCCCACACTTATCAAAAATTCGCATCAATTGAAAGATCATGCCATGATCTCCGGTGTTCTGGTGGTTAATACGTGGCACTTGGAATTCACGTAGCCAAAAAGACCGTGGCGACAGTTTCTGGGTTCACATTTTGGAGTTAGGCATCTCGCCTGTACCCACCATGACTGTGTTCGCAACCCTCACACTAAAATAAACAACGCATTGCCATGAACATTGGATTCAAGCGAAGGCGAAAGGGAATGAAGAGCACTCAAATAAACTCCAGTGAGATCGATTCTTAAACACGGGACTAGCCGGATTAGATGTCCGCGTAAATGAAACATCAAGAGAAGTGAGGGTTTGGCGCCAAGAAGCACACTATCTATGCACTTTATCTGCGAGTGCATCAAGAGCTCCAAGAAGCTCATAGTTTCTGAGCTCCTCACATCACGATATCTCCATTAAAACCTTGTATAAGAAGCCAAGGAGCTCCATTCTTCAAGTGTGGTAATCAACGTTAGCATTGGCAACGCTATTGTGAATTAGGTGGTTCAAAAATATAAGTCTGCAATTACTCAGGGTTATCTATCAATAGAGGTGAAATTGAGATTTCTCACTAATAATTAAGTGGGAGTTGAGGCGATCAACAAAGAATGCCAGAGATCCTCTTAGTGAGTCCTTCAGAATTCATTCCAAAGGATTCATGAAAGTTGCAAACTATTGCCTCAAGAAAATTATAATTTATCTAATTTGTTTTTTTAAGAAAAGATCTACATTCCAAGGTAACTTAGCGAATCCCCGTAAGTTTTGTCATTTAGAAGGAAACAAACTGAAAAACTGAACTTATGACCTTCTTGTTATCTTCAAAGGCAATATACGCAGCTCATTTCCCTTGTTAAAATAAATGTTAGGCTGTAAATAATTTATATTACGTTAAAATATGTATTACCTTACACAAAGAGATGATTAAAATACAAGCTTTGCATCAATTCATCCAAGAGGTCATCAATGACAAGAATGGGAAATTTGTCTTTAATGGTGAGTTTGTTGAGGGCGTGGAAGTAAGGACACATGCACCAAGAAACTTCTTTCTTCATGACCATGACCATAGGAGAAGAGTAGGGGCTTGTACTAGGGCGGATAACACCTTCGTTAAGCAGTTCTTGAACCATTTTCTCAATTTCATTTTTTTGGGAAAAGGGTTGACGATAGGGATGGATATTGGGAGGAAGGCTTCCTAGGACAAGGGGAATGGAATGATCATGAACACCACGGGAAGGAGGGAGTCCCTAGGGAGTGGAAAAAAACACTTTATGTTTAGAGAGGATGGATTGGAGGTCCTGCGACACATAGGGTGTCTCAGTTGCTTGTATGGTGTGGAGTTGGGAAATAATGTCTGAATGACCTTTTTTTAGCATGTTTTCCATTCGATGGGAACTAATGATCTTAGGGAAACCGATGGTGATGCCTTGGAACTTATATTGTTGGCCCTCCTGGTCGAATTGCATGGTTAATTCCTTAAAATCCATGAGAATGGGGCCCAAAGTCTTTATCCAGCCTGCACCCAACACAATGTCACAACCACCAATGTTGATAGCAAACATATGAGATTTCAGGTGGTAGTCACCAATTTGGAGACACACATTTTCACAAAACCCGCCACATTTCATGGACCCTCCATTGGCAATCATGATTTGGAAATTATTGACAGCACGAATATAGCAATTAGTTTATTGGGCATTGTGGCGATGAATAAAATTATGGGTGCTTCCACTATCAACAAGAATTATGACCTTCCTATGCTTGATGTAGCCAATTAGTTTGAGGGTTTGGGGAGCAAAGAAGCCCGCAAGAGCATTTAGGGAAATGATCGGTTCTACTTTGGGAGGGTCTGAGGGAGGGGTTATGTCAGTGGGTTCATGTGACACAGACACAAGCGGAGCTTCAACATCCTCTTCCGAAACATCCTCCGATATGTCCATAAAAATATTTTGTTCCTTACACTTATGTCCCGGAAAATATTTGTCATCACAATTATAAGAAAGGCCTTTGAGTTGGCATTCATCCATTTTGGCCCTGGTCAATTTTTGGATCTTTAGTGGAGTAGAAGGAGGAGTGGGATTTACTGGTTTAGTGCAAGGAATAAAGGAGGGTTTTCGGTTTTGAGAAGAGACAACTTGTTGTGCTTCCTTAGCTCTTTTAGTAGCCTCCACCCAACTCTGAGGCCAAGCCATGAGGACATGGGCTTGAATATCATCCTTGAGGCCACTGATAAAACATTCTCATAAAAAAGCATTAGACATGCCCTCTGTACGAAAATCCAGTTGCTCAAAAGCAGCTATAAAGTCTTCCACTATGCTAGATTGTTTCAACTTTGTCAAACGGCCTAAATGGTTGGTGTCAGTGTCAAAGCGTTCATAAAGCTCTGCCACAAAGTGTGTCTAAGAAACATACCCTTGACAGACAGTTTTTCTCCCTTGCCAACATTGCCAACATTCTTGATCTAGATGGAGAACACCATACTGGAGTTTGGCCAAGTCATCTGTAATGTCGTACAAAGAGAAATAATGTTCCATTTGAGTTACCCAACAAGTGGGATCTGAGCCATCAAATTTGGTCACATCTACATGCAGAAGGCATAGGTCACACTGAAAGTGATGGGGCTGAAAATTATGGGAATGAGAGGAATTTTCAACTTCGGTATGCAAAGGTGGGTAAGATTAAGGGGGATCTACAGGGATATGCAGCTTGGTGTAGATCATCGAAGCGACAGATTCAAGCTGGGTAGTAATGCCATGTTTGAGGTCTTCTTTGAGTTCCCGACTGAGGCGATGATGGAGGAATGCATGTTTTTATTGATGGTGGAAATATTTGCACTGAGTTGTATCACTTCTTGTTGGGTCTCTGTGAAATTAGATTGCAAGGTATTGAAGCGAGCTTCCAAGTCTTGGCTATGTGTATGGGCCATGATGACGAGGGAACCAAAAAGGGGTGGGTGGGGTCAAAAATTTTGCTAAAAAATGATAGGTATGAATGTGATAAGGGCGAAGAGATAAATCCAATGGAATAGGTCTCAAATAATGGTGCAACAAAATCCATTTTTTTTTACAGTTGCGGAGTTATACTCTAGTCTGAAGAATACTGTAGTGACGAAATTCCCAAATTCTTAATCAGGAATAAATGTGCAGTGATTTGGAAAATCGAATGTAGGAGACACAGTTGTGCGGCAATAAATCTTGTCTGTTTTGTTTTTTGTTTTCGTCCCCAAGGGTTAGGTATTCAAGGGTTCTACAGACAAGGGTTTGCCCTGTGCTATAGCTCTCTGATATACGTGTGGGGTCCAACAGTAGTGCTCGGCCCAATATCTCAGAGAGCCAACTAAGGAGGCTAGATCATGCCCTTTGTTGGATCATGTTGTCATTAATGCCAATGGTTTGATTGATTGATGTCATTGATTGATGTCAAGTGATTGATTGATGTCAAAGGATTGATTGATTGATGATTTATGTAATATAATGTGTATTGTCCTTGATGAGAATGCATAGATGAAGATGGATCAATGAGTTGTCATTGATACATGATGAAGATGGATC
>ML787030.1:140346-150622 GCA_009831015.1 Picea engelmannii
TGTATTGTGGTGTATTGGTGTAACTCTTATACTATTGTTCATTTCTCATTGGATATAATTGAATGGTTTAAGTATAAGTTGAAAAAGGTTTTTAAATTGTACTTGATACTGATTCACCCCCCTCTCAGTATCAACAACAATGAGATTCTCCATCACAAAGAAGGAAGAGCTTGGGGGATGAACAAGGGGTTCAGACTTTTAAGGATAAAGGGATGTAGACTCAATATGAAGTGAAATTTCTCCATACTATCTTTGCTCTCAAATTTGAATTCTCCCCCTAAGGCTTGGATATGGCTAAATTTATAGCCTTCAAATGGAACTGAAGGGTCGAGTTAGAGCATTTCTAGTATATGGAAGATAAAGGATCATGGATCTCGTGACATGGCATGGAAACCCAACATAATTTTTAATTTTGAGCAAGAAACCTGATGTACACGGGCTTTAGTGGAGAAAACTATGTATACACATGTTGTCTAACTGATAGGGCATGCATATGTGGGAAAAAATGTTTTTTTGGCTCTGGAAGGTGCAAAAGGGAACTTCAAGTCTGCATAGAGAAATGGAAACGCCATCCAAGAAAGTTACATGGGGTGAGGAAATTTTTTTTGTAACAGATGCCCCCTAATGTGTGAGTTCAGAGGAGTATCTGCGATGGCCGAAATACATTATAATTCCCAAAAGTGGAGTAATCGAGACTCAGCTGGAAGTGTTAGTTAGTCATGAAAATATTACAATCCATAATGACTTTGTACACATGCCTGCCAATCTAAATTACATTGCAGATCCATGTGGAAATATATCAAATAGTTGCTCATGGCCATGAATAGGAAATACAAAGTTCCTTAGGCTATCATAGTCATGAACAAGGCACAGTGGAATCCAATCTCAAAATCAATATGAAGATATCCGTATACAATGGAGTACAATCTGATCTCCCATGATCACTGAAGTCATATAGGTACTGGTCCAGCAACATAATAGGAATGTTGCTACTGTAAGTTGGAGGTATTCTACACTATCCTCCGAAGGTGCAAGTCTACATCATGTGAATAGAGGAGTTGAGGTTGAGCAAAATGAGACTTTGTTTGATTACTAATCATTAAGGTATATCGTTAATAAGCACAAGACAACCTACCAATAATGAAAATAGGTATCAAGGCACTGAGTACATTATTACAAGTATGAATAAGGGTTTTGAGGTCGAACAATTGAAGAATCCATCGATTAGGAGACATTGATGTATTCTCAACTGTCGATGGCAGGAGAACCTCCCACTAATGACTACAAGCCTCTAGGTACTCATAGGACTCTATGCCTCATTTCTAGAATATATGAGCTAAAATCGATGGGAATAGACCCGCTGAAAGGAGAGCATTAGGGCATCTCTCACCAATAGACCCGTTGAAAGGAGAGATGATGGAATGTGATTACAAATTAACACCAAAGAATGTCCTTTTTTGTAGATTTAGTCCCCTAGGCCTGAAAAAGTATAAAATAATACCCAGGAGAACTCTTCTAGCCAATGGTGACTAGAGTATTCATTTTTCATAAGTAGTCTACTTGGTCTAAAAAAAGGCTTAAACTTACACCAAATAGACATCCTTTCAAAGCCATTTAATGAGTGTGAAAGAGACAAGTTCACTCGACAATCTTTTCTCTTTTTAGATATTCGGAAAATATCTTAACCAAGGCTCAGGGGGGGGTCCCTTAGGTAACGGTTAGAATGCTTGTGAGTAAGAATATGAGGTTAGAAAGCAAAGTCATATTGGAACTATAAGGAACTGTCGATCCTATGGAATAACTTTAGCATGGGCACCAAATGGCACAGAGGTTCTAACTAGGGCATCCATGTTTGGTAAGCCTCTACCACTTAATAACGACACTTCTAGTAGCAGTAAGAAGGTTCCATGTCGCTAAAAAATGGGTGCGTACCTAAGGCATATGGATCACGATCATAGGACGATGCAAGAATGCAAAACGGAGTGACAACCTATCCTATATGTTGGTGAAATAAAATACCTGCCGAAGGCATAAACGGGTGATATAACGCTAGAAACCACAAAATTTTTTGGACAAAACCACCAAAACCAACTCTTTCCACTATATTATTAGTCCATAAGGTCAAAAAATCAGCACAAACTATATGAAGTGGGTCAACAATTTCTACTAATAGTAAAAATAGACCATTTGACCATACCATTTGAGTTTTTTCACCCACATAGTGCATTTTAGGCCATTTTTCCCACGATATGCAAGTGTCGATTACAAGAGATACGATCAATGGAATTAGCAACCGTATAGACCAAGTAAGTGCCTCTCCCCTCTACTTCAATTTCAGTGGTGTGAATTTCAACTTTAGTCCTCATTTTTTTATTTTTAGAGGGCGCAATATGTAAATTAGGGTATACGCGGGTGATAGTTCATCGGGTCGCATACATGCCCCCATGTATGCAGGTAAATCAAATATTTATCGTGTATATGCAGCCATATACGTGATTGTTACCATATTAGCCCGCGTACAAGTTCGTGAACAATTTTTTTAAAGGATTTAACTCAAAAAATGACTTTTCCTTTGCAGGATGGTGATTGAATGGAGGGAGAGGGAGAATGAAGAGATATATGTAGCAGTGGAAAGGGATGCAGGGGCCCAACAAGATTTAAAAATATGTAGCCTTTATAAATTTTGGGCTCTCAAAGGAATGAGAGATCAAGTGAGGTTACTCCAAATGCTCGTAAACTATTAGGATCCGGAGATAGAGGCCTTCAACCTTGATGGGAAACCATTGAGGATTGGAGTGGATGACAAATATTTTATCACAGGATTGTATTATCGGGGTGAGGTAGTGAATCTCAAGGCCCGAGGGGCTGGGGGTGGTATGACCATGGAGGAGTACATTTCCACCCATTGTGTTGCAGGCACAGATAAAGTAGGGAGCCAACTCCCAATCAGGGCGATCGAGAACCTGAGCTTAAAGATCATCGTGCTTGTACTTACATGGATTTTGGGGTCAGCCTCATTTCACCAGGAATCAAGGCCACTCATTTTCTATGCGGTGGATTGTTTACGACCCATTGTTTATGACTGGTGTACCTCACTAGTGGCTAACATGAAGAGCCAACTGATGGATTGCAAACAAGGGAAAAAGAGAAATTATGGATTTTCATCCATTCTGTGTAGCGTTTTCTTTGAGCGGATTCCAGGCTTGATCCCTAGAGTAGATATTATTCCACATGGACCGCGTGATCCATCCATGTCATGGCAGACTGACGTGATGAGGCGACTAGGAGGTGGTAGGGTGCTAACCCCCTACAATGATGAGTTCTTTTTCTGGTGGCGTCGACAAGTCATAGCCATTGACAACTAATCTTATGTCGGGATCAACTACAGAGGGGATCTGGATATGCCTTTGCCACCAGGTTCTGCCTAGGGTGATATTGGTAAGAAATGTTTTTTATATATTTCCTTTTTTGTGTGTTTTTCAAAAAGAATAAAAAATGCAAATATTTTTGTTTGGTATCAAGTATTAACAATTTCTTTGTCACGCAGATGTAGGTCCGCAAGGACCAGAGGGATTCCCACGACATCGGAGGAGAAGCCAAGGAGATGAGCACACTGGAGGAGATGCAAGGAGAGTGTTGTAGAATGTGCATGGAACATGTCTCTATTGATGCATAGGATTCCTATGGTTCAAGTGGAGGATCTGCCAGAGGATATGCAATAGCAGGTGGTGGGTGTACCATGTGCATGAGTGCGACTCTTTCGATGTCTCACAAACATCGTAGTGTAATATCATGATATGCATTTGGCACCACAGGCATAGATTCCATGGTCATAGATGTATTTTGAGAGTGTAATATCATGATATACATTTGGCACCACAGACATAGATTCCATGGTCATAGATGTATTTTGAGCCCCATTTTGTACTATGACACCATATTTTTGAAAAGATGAAATATATATAAAAAAAAAATAGGTCTTCGGCTTTACTTATATATGTTACAATGTGTACATGCATGAATGTGTTTTCTTTGCTTAGTTATGTGAAAATTTTCAATCTAAAATATAATTATCATATGCATTGGATACATGATTAGAACTTCTAGGTATGTCATTATGAGTAATAAAATAAAGGTATTGTTCCAAAAGTCGTACCTGTAGGAATCATCAGAGTAGAGTAGGATCTCGCACACGGTAACTGTCATTTAAATGACATAAAACTAATTGGGATTCCATACGAACCTCTAAAGATTGAACACCATGTGAAATAACATCCCGTAATATTTCTATAATGATGCTATACTCAGCCACATTATTCGTTGATGCCTCCAGACGAATGCCACCTGAAGACACCAGTTGGCCCTATGGTGAGTAAATGACCCAAGCAATGGAAGCCATGTTTTGTGTATGACCACTGACACCGTCCACGAATCCTAAGTAAACTGAAGACTCTGTTGACATCTTCCAACCAAGGAAAAACTTGATAAGCAAGCTGATGACTCAAAGGAAAAGATATATATACACTAAGATACACTAGTATATAGAAGGTCACGCCTAAGATTGAGGGCTCAAGCGTAATACCTTTTGAGGTAGAGCCCATTTTTGGGCTCATCCAACATATTCCCTTCATAATCTTCCAATTCATGGGCTCCTTTCTCTAATACACATCGCACGATATAAGGACCGTGCCACATGGGGTTGAACTTGTCTGCCCCGAGTGGTTCTTTGGCTTGGTCATACAAGAGAACCAAGTCACTCTTAGTGTACTGTCGAAGACAGACAGATCTATCATACTGAACCTTAACACATCGTTTATTTTCTTCGATAGTTGTAGAGGCGTCTCGACGATGCTCATCAATATGTTCTAGGTGTATAAGTCGTTCTTCAAGATCGGATGTGTTAGGTAGGATCTCAATTTCTAGTTTGAGGGAAGGGATTTCACATTCAATCGGAAGAATCGACTCCATGCCATGTACTAACTTAAAAGGAGAAAAACTGGTGGAAGTATTTACCGAGGTTCGATATGCCCAAAGTGTAGGGTAAAGCATCAGATTCCAGTCAGACTTACTCTGGATGACAATTTTTTGCAAGATGGTCTTCAAATATTTATTCACCGCCTCTACTTGTCCATTTTCCTAGGGATAATAAGGGGAAGAATGACCGTGCTTAAACCCCAGTTTTGATGCTAACTCTTTCATCATTTCATTCTAAAATTGACTGCCATGATCAGTGACAATATCTTTTGGGATTCTGAACCGGGTTATAATTTGGTTGACTACGAAGAATGTTGCAGTATTACCATAGGATTTAATGGTAGGCATGGCCTCTTCCCATTTAGTGAAGTAATCCACGACCATAATGATATGTTGATGCCCCCCAGCCGAAGTTGGGTTACAATCCATAAAATCTACCCCCCACTTGGTGAAGGGACCGATGGTCATGACTAGATGAAGAGGGTTTGGGCGCGAGCACATTTTTCGAGCAAACACCTGGCAAGGGTGACACTTCTTGACCACTTCAACAAAATCTTTAAAAATTGATGGCCAAAAATAACTGGCTTGCAATATTTTTTGGGTTGTCGTAAGCCCAGATAAATGACCACCACAATCCCCACTGTGATAGTCATTGAAAACCGACTCATCTTCCTCATGAGTCAAGCAATGACACAAAATATTATCTATGCCTCGATCATACAAAGTGTCGTCGATGATAAGGTAATTTTTAGCTTGATGACATATACGTCATCGATCATCTCTCGAAAGATGTTGGGATAACTTCAAGGTCTGAAGATAAATTAGAATGTCTCCATACTAGGGGTCTAAAGATGATATAAGGAAGATATGTTCATTCGTGAACGAATCGTCATGAAAAATGTCCTCATCTAGTCGAGGGAAGTCTGATATCAACTCGGAAAAAACTAGCGATCTATTAAACTTCGCCGAAGCAAAATCGAGATCAAATTCTTGAAAAATAACAATCCACTTATTGTATTTCCACCCTATGATATGCCTGGTGATGACATATTGAAATGGATTGATATCTGCAACAATGGTAGTTTTGAAAAGTAATATATAATGTCGTAAACTTTGAACTGCATGTACAACAACCAAGGGTAGTTTCTCTCCGTGAGAGTATTTAAGTTCATGATTGACCAACTTTCAACTGATATAGTAGAAAATGTGCTCATGGATCTCATCGTCCTCCTGAACCAGAACCATACTAACTGTCCCTTAAGACGCGATGATATAAAGAAAATAGTCTCTACTGTAGTTTGGAGGCTTCAACAGAGGCGTTGATACCAAGGCTTTCTTAAGAGAATCAAAATATTCATGGGCTCACTCATCCCATATAAATGGAGTATCTTTCTTCAAAAGATGCATGAAACCCTTAGTTAAATTGGCATAGTTCACTATGAATCGACGCAATAAATTAGCCTTCCCCCGTAAACCTTGAATTTGTTGAATGTTTCCCGAGGGAGTAAATCGAAGTATTGCCTCAACCTTCATAGGATCTACCATGATCCCATGCTCAGATACTAAGAATCCTAAAATACGGCCAGACCTAACGCAGAAGATGCACTTGTGAGGGTTCAACCGAATGTGATAGTAATGACATCTCTCAAATACTAATCGAAGGTGAGTGGAGTGATATACTCTCTTGTGAATGTGAGCAGCAATATCATCGAGGTAAGCTTCGACAATATGCTTGAGATAGTGAAAAAAAAAGGTCATGGAATGTTGGAATGTTTCTCTGGTGTTTTTAAGGCCGAAATGCATTTTTCGGTATGCAAAAGTACCCCAAGGACAAATAAACATCATCTTATGTTGATCCTCGGGTTTGAGTTGAATTTGATTATACCCTAAAAATCCATCCATAAAATAAAAAACTTTTCTTCCCACACACTCATCAAGAATCTAGTCAATGAAAGGAGTCAGGAAGTTATCTTTAATACAAGCCTTGTTCAGGTCTCGAAAATCCATACATATGCCGATGGTTCCTTGTTTCTTGTTCACGGGAACAGGTTTGGACACCCATTCAATCAAGGTAACTAGGTAGATGAAACCAACATTAAGTATCTTCTCTACCTCTACCTTAATAGCATGTGCCTTTCTAGGAGTAATAGCTCTAAGATGTTTTCGAATAGGTCTAGCATCCGAATAAGTCTTGATCTTATGTTCAAAAATGTTGGGGTCGATCCCTGGAATATCTTCATATGACAAAGAAAATACATCATGAAATTCTCTGAAGAGATCGATGTAGATCTTAATTTCTCCAGGCGAACAATCTGCACCAATATATACGTTCTCACTTTTTCCAGGAATTCGAGAGATGTCGATCGTGACGGTAGGGGAAATATTAGCTATGTTTCCTTCGGCATAAATACCATGCATATGTAGTGGAACCACAAAATGACCGACCATCTCACTCAAGGTAGATCTAAAGTCATCATGTTCGATATTAACAATATCTGGGAGGAAATAGGAGCAATGATGCATGTCGTCCCAAGGCCTATCAGGATCATACATGGCCTCTAAGATGGATTCACTTGAAGGTAAAGTATTATCAAGGAAATCATGTGAACAAGATGATTGGGTGGCCCAAATGGGATCTAGAACAAGATCCTCCTCATCCATCTGTGAGGAGAGATGATCAAGGTCAGCAGTAGCATAAAGAATAGCTTGATATGCAACTTTTTTTGCTAACAATGGCATTCCCATCCCAAGGTGTGACTGATCGTCGTATGACATAGTCGAGGAAGGTAGGGTCCAAGGGTCATTGAAATATGAAGTATGAAAAGGAATGGATCTCATCGACGAGGAGGAATTACTGGAAATGGAATGAATGTGATGGATTAGTGCCATGAAATCAAAGCTACCCATGAGAGAGGAATACATTTCGACACCAACATCCTCAGTTGTCTGCTGATAATGTCGATCACTGGGACAAAATGTCCAACTGATGCATTAGGACTAGTGTGCGCAAATGAAAATTGATCAATCGTCACTATTTTCCCTTCATGAGGAAAACATAAAGTGCGAAAAAATAGACGACACGACTATGGTCATGGCATAAGTCCAATTATGCCCTAGTATTAAATTATAGTCAAGGGGCGCATCCACCACCTCAACATCAACCTCCACTATCTTTCCACCTAACTGGACTGGAAAGGCAAGAAGAATTTTGTGGGGTTGAAATGAACGCCCATCAAATGCGGTCAACATAGTCATAGATTTGGATAGAGTCGGAGATCCAATGGCTTTCCAACAGGTTAGGGACATCACGCACATTGTGGCACCTTCATCAATTATAGTGTGTTTTATGGTAATTTTCATGTACTCCACATGGATTTGAAAGGCCACATGGTAATGTAAGCAAGGATTAACATCCATGATGTCAAACTTAATAAACTTCGAGCCACATGGGTCTAGAGATCCTAAAGTAGATAACAAGGCATTCCTCTGTGAAGGACACATCTGGAGCACCTCTAAAGCTGACATCGCACATGGGATTTGACCCAGATATTCAACAATAGAATAGTTCTGGGCATCTTTGGAATTAGGATTGTGGGTAGAGAATTTTAGTACTCCTTTCGGAATACAAGGCAGAGGTTTCAACTTTTCGATCTATAAGGGTGTTTCCGGAGGAGGGGAAGACTCTCGACCTATAATAGTATGTGAAGAATCATAATCACAAGATCGAGTGGCTACATCAATCTGAGACTTGACCATATTGACACATAGATGGACACCTTCATGTGTCGAGGGGTTTTGACTCCCGCTCAATGCATTTCTGGTGTTGGAGGACCTCAAATCCATGTGTTGATTATGATGAAATGGATTTGTCATCACAACAGGTGGATGTGATAAGAGCCTCAAGGATTCCTTGATTTTGGGGCATGATTTCGTAAGGTGATCATCTTTACAAAGTTTACACGGAAACTTCACCTTTTGTTTTTATTTATTTCCCTCACCAACATTATTATTCAATCTACCATTGTTAGTGTCTTCCTTGGCTTTATTATTATTTTTCCCACCCTTATGATTATTACCTTGTTCTTTCCTTCTATTCCCTCCTGGTTGTTGGTTACCATTTGGGTTGGCCAATGACTGTATAGAATCCACATCTGCTGACTGAGTGGGAGTGGAGGATGAAGTCGAATCTTGTCCTACTACAGGTTGGCTTTGAGACAAATCCTTCAATTGGTTCATCACCAAGTCTGTAGACTTAGAATTTCTGGAGCCTATGATGCCATCGACATGAGGCCCAGGTTTTTTTCTAGGGTCATAATTCAACTGCGGTGCGTTAGGAAGAATTTCATACAACATCCCAGACTGATCATATATGAGGTCCAGTTGTTGGGATTTGAAAATAACTTCCTCCTCAGATGTTACTTCGGATGTAGAAACATTCTTCAAAATATAAGGCAATAAGGACTTAAGGAACCACTCCAACAGAAAAATTGGAGTAATGTAGGATTTAATCAACCTCTTTCGTCTATGTCACTCTTGGATATGGTCCAAGATATGTGTGGCCTTATCTTGGAAAAAGGCCGACAAAATTTATATGCCGGCATCATAATGAACTAGCAACTGGAATTGGTTGAGAAAGACCAAAACCATTTGATTAAAGCTTTTGTATGTGCCCCCAGTAGCTCAATGTACCACTTCGCGGTGACCCTTGTGAGGGTGCGTTGAAATAGTCTCAAATGAATAGAATTGTCATTAAGGGAGTTGGATGAGCACCAAAGATGAAAAGTAGTGACATGATCACCCGGATCCTCACCAATCTTGCCTTTGAATTTTAGAATGTCTGAAGGGAGCTTGGTGGGGATGGGAGGCCATAACATATCATGATGCACAAGGTTGTTCATTAATTTTGAAAAATATGGAAGATTAAGCGTGGCGAGAAAAGGGAGCTACGGTTGCGATGTCTGAACCCATGCTCCTGAGAAAGATTGTTGTTGAGGGATTGCAGGTCATCCAGGGTTCTGGTATATACCATGGCGCTGTCTATTAGGATAATATCCTCCTCCAAACAGATTCATAAAAGGTTGTATGGGCACCATACCCGCAGAAGTGACATAATGCGGGTTATATACACTTCCCCCAACCAGAGTAGCTCTGGGCTGGGGGTTGTTGGAAGATTGGTTGTTGTCATTGATGTCAACCCTAGTCATGGGTTTTGGACCAGAAGATTGATGAAGTTATTTGGACATGAAGGAAAATGAAAATGAAGATACAACATCCATGGATGGATAGTATACATCATGCTCTT
>ML787030.1:154536-171755 GCA_009831015.1 Picea engelmannii
CATGGTGTATTATGGTGTATTGGTGTAACTCTTATACCATTGTTCATTTCTCATTGGATATAATTGAATGGTTTAATTATAAGTTGAAAAAGGTTTTAAATTGTACTTGATACTAATTCACCCCCCTCTTAGTATCAACAGGGGTTTCCCATAGCGTGAAACTGACTCCCTCCGGATTGAACTCTGGAGGGTAGAGGGGGATTCGCCATAATAAATGCATTTTTCATAATCAGCATGGAGGAAGAAGGGATAAAGGATGAAATATAGGAAGTGACTTTTCCACTCGATTGAGAATTCCATCCAGGAGCATTGAGACTAGGATTAGACCCAAAAGAAAAAGAAGGCCAACCTCCAACCGTAAGATTTGTTTGGGGAATATGACCTCCACCAAATAAGAGAGGAGCATACGGAGGAGCCATGCCCCCAGGTCCAAAACTAGGATTTTCATTAGTCAGTGGAATAGATTATGGGAGTTGCGACGTCATGTTGGATATTCCAAAAGAAAATGGATTAGAAACCGAAGGTATTGATTGAGAATTGTAACCCAGCGTACCAAAAAGATATCCAAAACGATTTGTTCCTATGGGTCGAGTAGGATCCACAAGTTGGGTAGCAGTAGGGGCGGGGATATCAAGCACCCCAACCATCGAGGTTGAAGGAGTTGAAGGAATCCCAGTAATCACGAAATATATAGGATTCGAGGGACTCTCGGTGATGTTTGAGTTTGACTTGGTACTCATAACTGGATAATCACAAGTCTAGGAGGTGGAGATATATGTACCACGTTTATTAACTTTACACCTTTTAGAAGGAAACTTTGGTAAAGACTAAATATGCAGTGGTAACTTCAACAAACGACAAGACCTGCAAGGAAGCCGGTCTTTCTCCACGATGACTCAAGACTTGAGATATAAAACCAAATCCTAGGGACAACTAACAATCAGAGAGCACACCAAAATAAATCAAAAAGGCCAAATGCACACAAACAAGATATAGTAGCTGAAAAGGGGCCTCCCTCACTAGAGTAGGTATGTCTCACCCAAGATGGGCCTGAGACTCCCTTCAAAATATTGGAGGTATCAGAATCATTTATAAGGGATCTCATGGGCTTAACAACGTAGTCGGTTATATTCCCCTGGAGAGGTAATCCTCCATAAATTTTGTGTGATGTCCGACCCTTATCTGACTCAGAGTACCTACAGAATAACCCCTGCAAGTAACCTATGTGGCTACCTATGTCAATCAAATAGAGTCACCACAATATAACCAATGCGCATGTGAACAATCATAATTCCAGTCCACCATATGGGAAGGGTAACAAAGCCCAAAATCTTGAAAGCACTGCCTCTTACGGAGGTAAAGGTACTAACAAGACCCCCAAATATGAATATAACCCCAGAAATATCTTTGACGCAAAGAAGGTATTAGAGGTCTATCTCTGCAACGAACTTCACGTGACCTCGTGCTTAACTACGAGGTGAGCGGAGCCTCTTGACGTCACTAATTACACAATGGGTTTCACCACTCCCTGGTCAGACACATATGTTTAGTTTAATAGCCTTGGAGAAGTTTACTCACAAAATCCATAATATCCATAATGCAACATTAGAAAATGTTTTTTTATTTTCGATATAAAGAAAAGAAAATGCAAGGACTGAATAGCAGCTTCATATATAGACCCTACTGCAAGAAAAAAGAGACAAGCCAAGCATGATACTAAGAAGAAAACACTCATACCAATGTGCAAGAACAACCAATGAAAAAATGATAAGAAATAATACTTCCCGAAAATTCAACAATAAGAAGGTTTCCTACCACTCTGTAATCACTTAACAATCAAGACAGAGACCCAATAAGACTCAACAACCAACCAAAATCACCCAAAAAACACCAAACTCAGCCAACAAGACTAAAGAGATGATGTAGGCAACTATTTGAGCAAAACTCATGTATGTACACGCCCTATAGGAGGACAACTCGCGTATGTACACATTTGTCAAGGGAAAAAACACGTATATATATTGAAAAACTTTCAGGGAAAGGGTTAAGCCAAGAAACTCAGATGCAAAGTAAAAATAGGTTGTCAAGCAATCATGAGACAAGGAAACTCGGGCTAATAGAGAGCAAATCACGGATAAAGACACTCCAAACCTCCAAAAATAAGATCAATCCCTAGTATGGTCGCCAATTTTGTTAGGAGGAAAATATCTCTATGGTATGGGGTAAACCAAAACAGACAGAATGACATGCATAAATCAACTCTAATCCCAAGTATTCTATATAAATGAAATGCTAACAAGACAATGCCAAGAACCTACCTTGTCTGGACGTTCGATGAATACCACCGTTGAGAACACAACTCAAAGCTTTATACCTACAACTTGTCCTCAACAACCAAGACATGCAAGGATATGGTGTTAATATATAATGTTATCATATAGATTAGCATAATCCATTAACATACATGACAAATATGCCCATGAAATAATAATTCAAATATTAGCAAGATATCAATTGGACGAGAAAAGAGTATTTCTATTAAAATAATCAACATAAGTATATAGGTGACAAACTTCTGTAACAACACATATCGGAACCAAGAAACTAAGTCCCTCCAGTTTGGTCTCTACCACTTCAATCCTCCACCAAAGGTAATCTCATATAAAGGAGACAATGAGATTCTCCATCACAAAGAAGGAAGAGTTTGGGGATTGAACAAGGGGTTCATACTTTCAAGGATTAAGAAATGCAGACTCAATATGAAGTGAAATTTCTCCAGAGTGTCTTTTCTCTCAAAGTTGAATTCTCCCCCTAAGGCTTGGATATGGCTCAATTTATAGCCTTCAAATGGAATTGAAGGGCCAAGTTAGAGTGTTTCCATTATATGGAAGGTCAAGGATCATGGATCTCGTGACATGGCATGGAAACCTGACATAATTTTAATTTTGAGCACCAAACCTGATGTACGTGGGTTGTTGTGGAGAAAAATGTGTATATGCTTGTTTTCTAACTGATAGGGCGCGTATATGTGGAAAACAATTATTTTTTGGCTCTAGAATGTTAAAAATGGGACTTCAATTCTGCATAGGGAAATGGAAAGGCCATCCAAGCAAGTTTCATGGGGTGAGGCAAACTTTGTTGTAACAGACATTGGGATTTTGAATGGTTGATAATGGAGAAGGAATATGATACGAATGCTCATAGCTTGCATGAAAAATTCATCGGGACATCGACGGGGTCATGTGGGTAGTCGAATGGCCAAAGAAATATGCAATCACATGGGAGGTTTTGGTTTGCTCAGTTACCATCATGGATTTGTAATGTATAAATTAGGGCAGAGGATAAACCAGAGTGTCAGAAGGTAGAGAGACAGGAAGTCCATGGAAGTCCAACAGAGTCATTTTAGCAGGCTGGGGAATATGTAAGGAATCTATTTATGGAGTTAACTAGGCTATGATACCACTGTCAGGCCATGAATGGAAGAAATGTAACTCCACACTTAATGTATTTGCATTAACTAGATAGGTGAATAAATACGAGTAAAATGGTTGTTCCTCTTCCATAACAGATGATGCTTCCTGCCACCTATGATTGTTCATATTACATTAATGTTACAAGTAACACAACCACAAAGGATTATGTGTTGAACAAGACTTTTTACTAGGGGTAACCACTGTTGTTGACAAAGGGTGATTTTATCCCTGTCAACAATGGGTTGAGATTTGCCTAATTATTTCCAACATGACATGGACATGAGGCAATTCAATGCACCTTCATTAATCATTGTGCGGAAGATGTTCTTCCCTAGTACTCTAATCATGATTTGGAAAGAAAACACATGGGAAATTTGATTATAAGCATGGTCTGTGTCAAATGCAATCAATTTGGACTCTGATGGAACCATCTCTTCGATGGTTGAAAACAAAGATTTATGTTGTGTAGGGAAGATTTGGAGGAATTCTAAAGTAGACATGGGATATGGTTCCTCGGCCAAATATTCCACAATACTATAGTTGTGGGTGGCCTATGTGTTAAAATTATGAGTCGTGCATTGAAGAACTCTCTTTGGGGGAAAATAAATGTATCAAATGATGGCTTCTATATTTAGAGAGGGCCATTGGGATGGGAAGATGAATTTGGCTCTTGAGTAGAAGGGCCTACCTAGGGGGTATCTATTATAGAAGGATTTTCCTAACCCTATGCAATATTTCACAAAGGGAATTTTTCCATTTCCCTATGAAAACTTATCATCCCTGTTTGACAAATCTGGAGCTAAAAATACAATTTTTTCCACATGTACGCATCTTTCCTACTATACAACATGCGTATACGCAGGCTGCTCCACTACAGCCCGTGTACATCGGGATTTGTGCCAAAAAATGAAAATTAATGTTGGGTTTTCATGTCACAACAGGAGATCTATGATCCTTGGCCTTCCATATACTGGAAACATTCTGAATTGGCCCTTTAGTTCCATTTGAAGGCTATAAATGGGCAATTCCGAGCTATGGAAAAGAGGAGAAAGAGTTCAAATTTGAGAGGAAAGTTACTCTGGAAAAATTATTTACTTCATATTGAATCTATATCCCTTTGTCCTTTAAGTCTGAACACAATGTTCATCCCCCAAGCTCTTCCCTTATTGATTGATAACCTCATTGTTTCTCTCTTATGAGCTTGCCATTGGTGGAGTATTGAAGTGGTGGAGGCCCAGCTGGAAGGAACATAGTTTCTCAGTTCTGAACCTTGCCGACACAGAAGTCTGTAACATTTTCACTTATGTTGATCATATATTAATAGAAATACTCTTTTCCCGTCCAATTGATATCTTGCAAATATATTGAATTATTATTCCATGGGCGTATTTGTCATGTTTATTAATGGATTCCGCTATTGAATGTGCCAACATTATATAATATCACCATATGCTAGATTTTCTTGGTTGTTGAGGACTAGTTGCAGGTATATTGTTTTAGGTCAAGTGCTCAACGGTAGACTTCATCGAACGCCTGGAGAGTTAGGCCTTTTATCTTGTCTTGCTAGAATATTTTCTTACATAGCATACTTGAGAAGAGAGTTGATTTATGCAATCATTTACATTTGTTGTGGTTTACCCTAGCCATAGAGAGATTTTCCTAGTAATAGAATTGGCGACCATACTGGGGAATGAATCTTATTTCTTAGGGTTTGGAGTACTTTTCTCCTTAGATTGCTCTCGTTTCTATTTCATTTCTTATCGTATCATTGCTTGACAGCCTCTATTCACTCCGGGTCTGAGTTTTCAGCGTTCTCCCTTTCCTAGCCTTGTTTTTTGAGACATATACACACTTTTTTCCTTGATAGTTGCCTACATACATAGGCTATCCCTCTACAAGTTGCGTATATATTCTCTGTTTGCCTAAATAGTCATGTACATCAACTTTCCTTGCTTGTTTGTTGGGTCTGGTGGTTGTTGGGTGGGATTTGATGTTTGTTGAGTCTTCTTAGGTCTCTGTAGTGCCTGTTAAGTGCCCGTGGGATGACAGGAAATCTATCTTTGGTTGAATTTTTGGGCGGGTCTTTCTCATCGTATTTTCATTTTGATTGTCCTTGTACATTGGGCTAGGTATTTTGTTGCTTGGTATCCTGCTTGAGTTATCTCTTTTTATACATAGTAGAGTTTATGTGTCAAGTTGCTTTTCAGTCCATGCATTTTCATTTTTATTATATTTGAAAATACAAAAATATTAGGCATTTTGCATTGCTTGGAATTTTGGTCTTTTGAGTCCTTGTCATTAGCTTAGTGCATGTAATGAAAGATTTCATTTTTACTTCAGAATTATAGAGTTGAAATTGAAAATTGCATTGGTTTTTAGAAGCATATCATTCATTGAAAGTTAAAGTTAGAACTTTGCATTATTTTCATATTTACTTTTCTTGCAGAGTCATAACATCATGATTTTCACTACCATACCTTTTTGAGTAATCATGGCCACTAAAATTAATGCTATAATTTAAAATTGATTAGTCACGATTTTATTTTCTAGGGTGCACAAACTAGCTTAGGATTTAGTGCCTTGGAATAGGATTTTGTGAGTAAACTTCTCCAAGGAAATTAAATCAACATATGTGTCTGAGAAAGGGAGTGGAGAAATACATTGTATAATTGGTAATATCAGGAAGCTCCTCTCACATCAGAGTTAATCACAAGGTCATGCGAGGTTGGTTGAAGGGGTATCCCCTCGATACCGTCTTAGCGTCAGAGATATTTCTGGGGATCTATTCGTATCTAGGGATCTTGTTAGTGCCCTTACCTCCATGAGAGGCGGTGCTTTAAAGGTTTCAGGCTTTGCTACCCTGCCCATATGATGGACCTAACTTACGACTGCTCGCCTGTGCATCAGTTATGTTATCATTGAGAGTCACCCTCCGACTGGAAGAGGATAAGCCCAGTACCCATGAGAATGTTTGTGCATTAAAAGGGTGTGAGTGGGCGAGTAGATGAGACTTTAAGGAAAGGAAAGACAACGAAGATAATTGCAGATCAGTGATGCACCATTGGGCTATGGAGACATAAACAATCTACTCAATGAAGGCATTTAATCTCCCTATTAGACAAAGGATTTAAGTGGTGGTGGGAAGGCGAAAGGAAAAAAGTGTATGAATGATAAACCATAAAAAAATGGGCAAGATGACAGCAGATCCTCTATCACCTCAAGAATCCATAAATCAGGGGGTTTACAATGATCCAGACAAGAAGAAAAACATAGGAAATCTGTTGAACCATGAAATATGGGCATGACGACAACATATCCTCCATCGCCTCAAGAATCCATAAATAAGAGAGATTACATTCAGATAGGAACGAGAAACAGAAACGTCTGTTGAACCATGAAAGATGGGCATGACAGCAACAGATCCTCCATCGCTGCAAGAATCCATAAATCAGAGAGATTACATCCAGACAAAAATGAGAAACAGAAAAGTCTGTTGAACCATGAAAGATGGGCATGACGACAACATATCCTCCATCGCCTCATGAATCCATAAATCAAAGAGATTACATCCAGACAAGAACGAGATATAGAAATGTCTGTTGAACCATGAAATATTGGCATGACAACAAAAGATCCTCCATCGCCTCAGGAATCCATAAATCAGAGAGATTACATCCAGACAAGAAAGAGAAACAGAAAATGAAAACTAAGAAGATGGTATAATATAACAACTTAAAGGAACCTTCATTAACATAACAATTTGCAATCCATACCCTCATGCTTACAACAAAAATACATTCATAATAGCTATCAAATCTTCCCCCAGTCTGGGCCAAAACTACCCCCCCTTTACAAAATCTAAATTGATCTCCTTTATACTCAGATCAGTGCCCAACTCTCGAGAGTGTGATCTAATCACCACATTCAAAGATTTGCTTGGTGCAGTCTTCTGTTAGACTGTGCATGTATCCCTCTGTCATACGCGAGATCAGATCAAAATGGGTATGGATGAAAATATGTCCACAGGGGTACCATGGGCTGACGGTTCAGTCCCCACGGCCGGGCCTTCCATTTATGGAGTGAGTTGAGGTTTCAACCACCATCTCTTATTTTATTAACTACCTTTTCTCGGGATTGCGACGTGGCTTAACGCTCAGGGGGAGGCCATGTGATGCTCTTAGATAGGATGTTTTATGAGAACATGATTGCAAGGTCGCTCAAAGGTGGTTTGGATTTAGACCGCTTTTGGGCCCGCAATCCATCTCCCTTTGCCACGTATCGCTTTTGACTTACCATGGTTTCAATTGTGGGACCACTCAAGAAAATTATCATCTGAGCATGTTGCGTTCCCGCAATGGACTGTGGTCGTTGATATCATGATCTTGGATGAGTATTCATGATCAACAACTCAAATCTACCCCCTCCAAATCAATGGATCAGATCTTCCCTTTTTGAATCGACGGTTGATACCTTCTTAGCGATTTGGGATTCGGAATTTTCAAACCTCAAACCTCCTCTGACTTCTGTCGCTTTTACCCGGAGCTAAAGATATGCTAATGTGTGGCCCCCTGAGAATGACAGCTAGAATCTCTTTGGGTCTCCAGACTCCGGGAAAAACAAAACTCAAACTTCATTTTCCTCCTGGAAAATCCTCCGAAGTGAGGGATATGCCTCCACATGTCCCCTTGGCTTGGATGGTTCAGATTTTATTTTGGGAATTCGAGCTTCGGTTCTTCATGAACTTAGAGCATTTCTCGTTTAAAAACTCCCGAAGTAAAACTCTCGGAGTGACAGATCTGATGACGCGTGGCAGTCTGGATTCATATGGCCGAGATCTACTTCAAAACTTCGAGACTTCGTTGCTTTTGCTTTGGATCTATACTGTGTGCAAATTTGGACTTCCAAACGCTCGTGGGCCACTGATCTAGATTGTTCCTGGAATCTTCACCGCTGAAAAATTAAAACTGCCTACTGCTTTTAATCCTGAAATGGGTTGTTTTGAATGTTTCCCTTTGTGTCCACGGTTGCGGCTTGCGTGAACAAGGATTTGAGCAACTGGATGTGGGTTGGGAAAACAGGGAGACCAGTGACTGAAAAAGGATACGAGTGTTCATCCTTTGAGAAAAACAAAGGGGCTAGGGGCCGAGATTCCAGTAGGGTAAGATATTTAAGGAAAACTAAGGTGCACAAACGAACAAGGGAAAATAGCGAACGATTTACAAGACGAAGGGGGGAAAATTTCAAGACCTGGCCTACGAAAATGAGAGAGACAAGGAAAGGAATTATAGACTCAATCATTTTCGACACCCACCTACGGCCCTTGACAACTTAATGTGATAACATTTGGCTCCACAGGGGATGGCATGCTCCTTGCGAGTTTCCATGAATGCGTAGTTCCAGTGCCTTAGTTGTTGGGCTATGGATTCAAGCTCAAAACACCCTATTGAGGAATATAGGTCGATAAGTAAAAACGGAAATAAACACACATGCACCAAGGAGATTATTTATGTATAGTCCTAATCTAATTGATTGTTACACAATGATAGGTGAAAGAAAATTTCCACCATAGCCATTCAAGTAGTTTCCTAACTAGAAGACCATTTATTCTGTCGGTGATCAATAAAAGATAATGCAACCGTGAAAACAGAGTGGTTACATCCTTCAGATTCTCTCCAAAGGCTAAATTTTAGATAAAGTTTGGCGGCTCCAAGATATGAAGGAAATTCCACTTCAAGTACTCGCTGAGAGGCTCATAGAATGAGTGGAAAACTCCAGAAAGTTTGTAACAGACAACCCATTTTGCTCCATAGCTTCTCACAAAGGGCTGAATATCTCTGGTAAGAACAGGTGGGTGAATAGTCGATGCAGGTTGAATGGCCCCGGGCGATGGTTTCTCACTGACAAGATCTGGACAGGAGATAAACTACCCCTCTGTCTCTTCCTCTTCTTCATGGCTTTCCCAAGGATCAGATCCATAATCATCATAAACAGGGCCCGTGGAAAAACTCTTTTCTTCAATCTACTGCTCAGTGACTTCTGCAAGCCAAGGACGGTTGATTTCCTCACAATATTTTTCTTTATTGAATAGAGGATAAGACTCTATTGTATGTTCTTAGAAATCCTTCATATCCATCTCAGAATATGATTCATAGTTGTCATACACAGGCTGGCTGGTGCCAAGTGAGATCTGCTCGTTTATAGTCTCTGAACAAAAGATAAACTGTGCATTTAGCTTCTCCCATTCTCTTTCATATCTCTCACAATGATCATATTTACAATCATAATAAACAGGAACCATGGGAGAGAATTGTTCTTCATCATCTTCGTTGGGATATTCATCGCAAGTTGTTTGTTCTTGGCCAGTATATGAAATCACTTCTTTGCCATAAGCAGGGATACCAAGAACCTCTGTTTCGAGGACCAGAATATCCTCTACATCTCCATAAGAGCAGCAAGCATGATCTGCCTTAAATTCCTCTATTCTTGCAGAAAGTGATCGTATCAGCTCCATCATCTCCTTTGGGGGATGTCCCTCATCCTCACAGCTTTCATTCGAAACAGTCATATCTTGATCACTTTCCTCATATTCCTCACAACAATTATGACAAATAAACTCAGAGGAATAGAAATTTCGACAATGTCTATTGAAAGATGCATGAAATACTCTCAGGGAGGAAATGCTAGCAGGAGGTAAGGAATGATACCACTGACGAGAATCTCTTGCTAATGAGAACATGAACATCTTCATTAATACATCTTCATGATGTATCTCCCATTGATGCATGAGTTTATAAAACTCATGGAGGTGCTAAGCAAGGTTGTCCTCTTTATGCTCTCTAAATATGGGAAAATAATCACTCGATTCATTTGGAGTAGGAACAACATTGGGAAAACTAGGAACAATAGAGAAATTAAAAGGAGCAAACCTTCGAGCCATGATTTTTTCCATGTCGAACCAACGGAGTCACCAATCGATCCTTTAACCATGGAGTCACCAGATGAATGATATGCAGAATGAGTGTGTCTGGTCTTTGTTCACCATCAAATACTAGATCTGATCAATGTGTTCTCCTGGGGGATTGTAGCTGTAGGCAGCCGCACTGCAACAGTTGAGTCGAGACAGTGGAGTCACCTCAGTGGAGTCTCCAGGTGCAAGCGCAATCTTCAAAGGTTATGATGTTTGATGCACCTTCAGAATCAGAAGTTCGTTGTCGTTCTACCCATGGAAAATCTTCAATTCATCACCGGTAACGACGCCATGAATGTTAGCACTGAGAGTCACCCTCTGATTGCAAGAGGATAATCCCAGTACCCATCATAATTTTTTTGGATTAAAAGGGTGTGAGTGGGTGATCCAGCGAGAATTTAAGGAAAGGAAAGACAACGGAGATCACTGGAGATCAGTGATGATCCATTGGGCTATGGAGTCATTAACAATATGCTCAATGAAGGCATTTAATCTCCCTATTAGACGAAGGATTTAAGTGGTGGTGGGAAGGAGAAAGGCAGAAAGTGTTTGAATGATAAACCATAAAAAATGGGCAAGATGAAAACAAATCCTCTACCACCTCAAGAATCCATAAATCAGGGGGTTTACAATGATCCAGACAAGAAGAAAAACATAGGATGTATGGTGAACCATGAAATATGGGCATGATGGCAACAGATCCTCCATCGCCTCAGGAATCCATAAATCAGAGAGATTACATTCAGAAAGGAACGAGAAACAAAAACGTCTATTGAACCATGAAATATGGGCATGGCGACAATAGATCCTCCATCGCCTTAGGAATCCATAAATCAGAGAGATTACATCCAGACAGGAACGAGAAACAGAAACGTCTGTTGAACCATGAAATATGGGAATGACGGCAACATATCCTCCATCGCCTCAGGAATCCATAAATCAGAGATATTTCATCCAGAAAAGAATGAGAAATAGAAACGTCTATTGAACCATGAAAGATGGGCATGACGACAACATATCCTCCATCGCCTCGGGAATCCATAAATCAGAGAGATTACATCCAAACAAGAAAGAGAAACATAAAGTGAAAACTAAGAAGATGGTCTGATATAACAACTTAAAGGAATCTTCATTAACATAACAATTTACAATCTAGGCCCTCAGGATTACAACAAAAATACATTCATAACAACTCTCAAATCTTCCCCTGGTCTGAGCCAAAACTACCCCCCCCTTTACAAAATCTAAATTGATCTCCTTTATACTCAGATCAGTGCCCGACTCTCCGGAGTGTGATCTGATCACCACATTCAAAGCTTTGCTTGGGGCAGTCTTCTGTTAGACTGTGCATGTATCCCTCTGTTAGATGCGAGCTCAAATCAGGATGGCCCTGCAGGAAAATTTGTCCACAAGGGTACCACGGGCTGATGGTTCAGTCCCCACGGCCAGGTCTTCCATTTATGGAGTGAGCCGAGGTTTCAACCACCAGCTCTTATTTTATTAACTTCCTTTTCTCAGGATTGCGACGTGGCTTAATGCTCAGGGGGCGACCACGTGCTGCTCTTGGATAGGATGTTATATGAGCATGTGATTGCAGGGCCGCTCAAAGGTGGTTTGGATTTAGACCTCTTTTGGGTCTGCAATCCATCTCCCTTCACCACGTATCGCTTTTGACTTACCATGGTTTCAATTGCGGGACTACTCAAGAAAATTATCTCCCGAGCATGTTGCATTCCCGCAATGGACTGTGGTCATCGATATCATGATATTGGATGAGGCTTCACGATCAATCGCTCAAATTTTCCCCCTCCAAATCAATGGATCAGATCTTCTCTTTTCGAATCGATGGTTGAGACATGCTTCGCGATTCGGGATTCAGACTTTTCAAACCTCAAACCTCCTCTGCCTTCTACCGCTTTTACTCGGAGCTAAAGATATGATGATGCGTGGCCGACTGAGATCGAGAGCTAGAATCTCTTCGAGTCTCCAGACTCCAGGAAAAACAAAACTCAAACTTCATTTTCCTCCTGGCAAATCCTCCGAAGTGAGGGATCTTCCTCCACGTGTCCCCTTGGCTTGGATGGTTCAGATTTTTTTTCGGGAATTCGAGCTTCGGCTCTTCGGGAACTTGGTGCATTTCTCATTTCAAAACTCACGAAGTAAAACTCCCTGAGTGACAGATCTGATGACGCGTGGCAATCTGGATTCGAATGGCCAAGATCTACTTCAGAACTTCATGACTTTGGTGCTATACTTTGTGCAACTTTAGACTTTCGGACGCCCATGGGCCGCTGATCTGGATTGTTCCTGGAATCTTCAAAGCTGAAAAATTAAAACCGCCTGCTACTTTTAAGCCTGAAATGGGTTGTTTTGAATGTTTTCCTTTGTGTCCATGGTTGCGGCCTGTGTGAACAAGGATTTGGGTGACTGGCTATGGGCTGGTAAAACAGGGAGACCAGTGACTGAAAAAGGAGACGAGTGTTCATCCTTTGAGAAAAATAGAGGGGATTGGGGCTGATATTCCACTCGGGTAAGATATTTAAGGAAAACCAGGGCGCACAAATGAACAAAGGAAAACAAATAACGATTTACAAGCCGAAGGGGGAAAAACTTCAAGACCTGGCCTGCGAAAAGGAGAGAGACATGGCAAGGAATTATAGAATCAAGAATTTTCGACACCCACCTACGGCCCTTGACAACTTCATGTGATAACAGGTTATACAGTGGTTTATTAGTTTCTTGACTTAGGTGCCACATAGGTTACTTGCAGGGTTTATTCTATAGGTACCCTGGGTCAAATAAGGGTTGAACAACACATAGCCTTTATGGAGGATTACCTCTTCGGGGGGATCTGACCGACTGGTTTTTAAGTCCACGAGGGCCCTTATAACTGATTTTTTTACCTCCGATCTTTAGCAGAGAGTCTCAGGCCCCTCTTGGGCGAGACATGCCTTCGTTAGGGAGGGAGGCCACTTTCAACCATTTTACTCCGTTTGTGTGCATATTGGTCGTTTGACTTTTGGTGTGCTCTTTGATTACTAGTTGGCCTTAGGATTTGTTTTTTTGGTCTTTAGAGTCTTAAGTCATCGTGGAGTCGGACCATCATCCTCGCTGGTCCCATCGCTTGTTATAGTTACCACCATATTTCAAGTCTTTACCTTCTAAAAGGCGTAGAGTTATTAGACGTTGTACACACACATCCACTGTTCAGACTTGTGATTATACAAGGATGAGTACTGAACCTAGTATTCAAAAAATTGGGATCCCTTCGACTCCCATACCGACTATAGTTAATGGCACCCCTTCAACTCCTACAACTAGCATGGTTATAGTGTCAGAGGCACCTATCATTACTATGGCTCAACCTATAGTGAATTCACAATCTACTACCTTGAACCCTTTTGGGTCTCTTGGTCACTCACCAGTCTATAATGTTCAGTCCATCCCTATGGCCTCTAGTCCTTTTTCGTATGGTATGTCGAATTTTACCTCGTAGTTTTCGAATGCCATCCCAACTACTGGCCATAATGCTAGCATTGGGCTTGGGGGAACTACACCTCCTTATACTCCATTTTCCTTTGGTGGTTCTCACATCCCTCAAGCGACTCCTAATGTGGGAGGCATTCCTGGTTTTAACCCCGGGTCTAATCCTCTTACTTATGGGTGGAACAATCAACCTGGCGGAAAAGCTTCGGCTCAAATTCCATCCTATACCCCTACCTCCTCGATGTCGATTCCGACCAATACGGTTGGCATGATGAATCCACCTTTATCCTCCAGATTTACGCCTGGAGGAGGTTAGTTTCACGCTTTGGGAAACCCCTAACCTAGATCCAATCCGGCTAGGGAAAATTTTTATAACCCCCTTCAGAACATTCCTATTGAAATGATTCCCAACCAACCTTTTATGAATCATCCTGGAGGAGGGACTTATAATCCCAGACAAGGCCATGGTGTTTACCAGAACCTTAGATGGGTTGCATTTCCTCAAACACAATCTTTCTAGGGAGCTTGGGGCCAGATGCCGCAACCTCGTCTCCCCTTTCTATCCACACTTAATCTGCCAGACTTGTATAAGTTGATGAATGACCTTGTGAGTCACGATCCTACATGGCTCCCCGTCCCCACTAAGCTTCCTTTGGACATCCTAAAATTTAAAGGTAAGAATGGTGAGGATCCTGGTGGTCACATTACTACCTTTCACCTTTGGTGCTCTTCGAATTCCCTTAATGATGATTCTATTCACTTAATATTATTTCAATGCACCCCCATTGGAGTTGTTGCGAAATGGTATATTGAGCTACCTAGGGGGGCATATGAGACCTTTAATCAGTTAGTGTTGGTCTTCCTTAACCACTTCCAATTGTCAATTTGTTACGATGTTGGCCTAGAACTTCTGTCGACTTTATGCCAGGACACCACCAATCATATCTCGAATCATATCCAGGAGTGGCATAGATGGAAGATATTGATTAAGACCCCCATACCCCAAGCCTTTCTTTTAGAATGGTTCCTCAAATATTTTCACCCTCCGATCTCGAAGGATGTTGCTACATCCAGGGTTACCACTAAGGAAGAAGCGATATTTAAAGCCCGAAAGTTAGATCTCATATATGCTCAATCTGGGATGTTATACCACATTATTTCAGATGCACCGCGGTCAACTTATGACCCTAGAAAAAATCACAGACCTCATGCCGATGGAATTGAAGGCTCCGCCAATGTAAAACCTGCATACTCGGTGACAAGCCATTTGAAAGAGTTGTCTCTTAACCAATCTTCCAACCCCGCTCAGTCGACAGACGTACATTCTGTGCAATCGTCGGTCAACCCAAATGGTAACTAGCAACCAAGCGGGAATAAGAATAAAGGACGTAATAATCGTAAGGGTGGGAAAATTGGTAATAAACCCAAGGACAATGGTAATAATGAGAAGACGAATAATAATGTTGGAGAGGGAAATAAAGAAAGATGTAAGGTGAAATTTCTCTGTAAGCTTTGTACAGATGACCACCTTACCCATTTATGCCCCAAACTTGCGGAAGATGCGAGGCTATTATCTCTACCGCCTGATGTGCTGACTAATCCTTTTCCACATAATCAGCACATGGCCTCAAGATCCTCAAACGCCGGAAATGTGGCTGGTGGGAGTCAAAACCTGTCGTTGCAATACGACGACCATTTGTGTATCAATATGGTCGATGCGAAAGTTAATGTAGCCACTCGATCTCGAGATTATAGCTCTTTGTTGCGCCTCTTTCGTCACCTCGGTGAGAAAATAAGAGGTGCTTGCAAGATCAGTTGGGTCTGCTGAGCAGGACAACTGTAGAGAAAAGAGTTAGGGAAAGAAAACAAAAACTATAATTAGGAATTAAACTAATAGATGCAATAAAAACTAAAATCATGAGCATAGGGACATAGAAACAAAAAGAACCAAAAGACCCATGTCACCAATGTTTGAGGCTGATCTATTGATGAAAACAAATCACCAAGAAGAAAGGGGACTATGAGTCCCTTCTTCCTCCAAGGGAAGGCTTTTGGACCCTCACTAGCTAGCTCTTCTTACAACAAAGAAAATGGAAAATGGTGATGAAATAACTCTTTACAAATCCACTCAATGGTGAGGTGGATTGTCCAATGTAATGGTGCCAATATGCTTGTGTCAAGGATGGAGTCCTCAAAACAATATAGGTAGCATAACATTACTTTAAATTCCTTGAGAAAATGAGGTGCATTCATGGATTTTTATAGCATTTCTTTGGGTTATTGTTTAATTGCTTTGTAGTGTGAAAAGAGGCCATTTAGAGGATTATTAGGTCTTTGACCAGCCCACCAGTTGGATCCAGCCCAGATTTGAGGGTCAAATCGGCTTGGGAGATGAACCATAAATGGTTGGGAGGCCGACCACTTCCATAAATGCGTCATTTAGCAGGTGCACGACGTTTTGTGCTAACAATCGTGCATCGTGCGCCTGTGCACGATTTCTACGTTCCTGTTCTGCGCATGTGCGCACGCGCCCAATGTCTGCAAAGCGCTCTTCAATTTTTCACTACTTTGTATAGTTTTTTGACCTTTTTGAATGCTGTGGTATTAATTTAGGTTCATGAATGACTTCATCACTGTTTGACGATGCTGAGTTCTTGTAACCATGTGTGGACGAAATTTCAGTGATAACAGATGCCCCCTGATGGATGAGGTTAGGAGCATACCTATAGCCAAAATCCATCAATGTTTCTTCTACTGAGAATGTTTTTGTAAGAGAGAGTAATAGTGTGATTGTCCAGAGCGATCCATTGGAGGGAAAAAGGAACCGGTAGGACCTGATCTTCCATGAGGTGTGTAAAATATAAAACTGTATACAAACGAGGCGGGCATGCCCCATGCTCGTGTCATGTAACTCTGAAAAAGATAACTGAAGCATTGGTGTAGACAACTGCAGCGCCCTCGGGGGCGGTTGTGATAAAGGCAAAAGACAATTTTGCAAATGAACATACTCTGGATAGTAGGCAGTGATCGCGGTAATAAGTAGCAGCGATTATGTGGGCATTGATAGCCCAACCAAGTTCATAGGTCTTCGGCAAATGAGAGAAATAACTGCAATAGTCGCAAAGTAAGACCCACCATTGTAAATTCTAACCTTACAGCTTCTTGTACCAACCCAATACCTGAACACAATCTTTGTAACCATACTGCTTCCTTACTTGCATGAGTGGCTACCATGTATTCAGATTCTGTAGTTGAAAGTGCCACTACAGCTTGTCTTTTGCTCATCCAACTTA
>ML787030.1:175585-191165 GCA_009831015.1 Picea engelmannii
GAAAACCAGCATATATTATATTGATACACTTGTTGTTTCATTGTTTACAATACAATATACATATAGGAGCCAGCGGCATCCAAAACCCTAACCCAATGACCTGGATTAGTCCAAAACCCTAATTCCTTAAATGGAAATAGAAAACCATCGGCAAAAACCATGTGCCGAAAACCACCTAATATCATGTGGTCCCGGAAATATGTCGTCCCGGAAATATGTCGGCCCGGCGATAATATGTCGGCTCGAAACCGACGAAAATATGTCGTGCAAAGAATATAACACATACCCAACAACCATAACATGAGAAATTGTTGGCGTTGAATTTTATGGGGGTCAACGACAGCAGGGAGCAATGGTGTTTCACCCTAATCCATATGAGATCTCTCATCGAGTGGAGAATGAGAATCAAGCTACTATCACCCTTCTGGAAAATTGTCTTGATGTCGACAAAAGGGGAACGTGACTCCCAGAAGCAAAGGGCTTCGTGAAATCTACTGAGGTGAGGAAGTGGCAGAGGTACATGGACGAAGTCAAGATGTAGGAAGACTCAAGACTACCCTTGGTTGGAGGATGTATGAGATAAAAAGTGGCCGCAACCGTGCAATGAGGTCGAGTGTTAGGGGGACGACAAGACCGGTGATAAGTTGTGCCAGAGGCGGGACAAGGTGAACAAATTTAGAGGGTAGAGGTAAGTGACCTGTGAGGTACTCTGAAGATATGGACGATGTCGAGAAAGGGAAGATGATAAGTAGTGCTCCAACCAAGGGTGACATGGGTTGCGGCTTGGCCAAAAAGAGGGAAGCAAGTCGCCAAAGGTGACGACAAAAAAAGGTAATGTAACGACTAAAAAATAAAGGCCTTTGTACAATAAATAACGAATAATTGGGGAGAAATGTACAAATACAGAAACGGGTGCCCCAGTGTGATATGGGTGGCCCATGTAGGGAAGAATTTGCCTGGAAAATTGATGAAGGGTGGGGCCCCCATTGGTGAGCTTCTGTATGAGGTAGGTGAAATGAAGGTAGGTTCGCAGATGGGAAAACTAATTGTGGATGAAATGGAGGGTTCATGATACTGTGGAGGTGCAGGTAAAAAATGGAACCGAGAAGAGATAATCTGGGAGTCCATGTGGGAAAGCTAGCAAAATGAGGAGAAGGAGTATGTGGTTGATTCGCGACATGATGAAAGACTATCGGGACTCCCATCCCCAAAGGGTAATGAAAAACAGCCTGAGTGTAAAAAAGTGTCAAAAGGTGCTATGAATGGGACAACTCATGTGGGTAAGAATGCTACTGGATAACAGTACCGAAGATGCAAATGGAGGCGTGGGTACTATAGAGCCAAGAATGGGGATCCTAGAGGAAAATATCAGAGGGTGTGACTGGAAATGAAAGTCTGATACAGCAGGAAAGACTACATGCCAGTGCTGAGTATATACCTGAAGGGGTTGTGCCGATGTATGATGATCAAGTACCTGCACACATGAAAACCAAATACCCAAAGTGAACAATATCTGAAGAGAACCAAATATATGAGCATGTATTTGATAAGCGTGAATATGTGCATGCGTACCTGACCAGGGTAGGAAAAAAGGGCACCCCGAGGGCTCAGGATGAAAAGAGGCCCAGGGACTGCTGTGATGTAGATGATGGGATGTTGATCCCGTGGCTGAAGACGGATTGAAAAATGGACACCGTGGGCTCCCAGAATGGTGAGTGGAAGTTTGGCAAAAGGCCTATATATAGCTGTAGGGCCCACATTGCCACCTCATTTGTACATGCTGCAATAGTGACTGGACGAGCAGTTTTCAGAGGTGATTTGGAGATTCGGGGAGGACGAGGCATCCGATTGGTGATTAGCGAGTGTCGGGTTAGTGGTCTGATCATCCTGCATAGAAATAGGATTTCATTTTTTGGGCAGGGGTTGAACGGGGGGCCGCACAGAGATATTTAGGGGATATGGGCCCCACATGCATGGGCGATCCGGTAATAGGCGTGCATGTGTGCCCGCCTGTCCACCGGATATATGTGCATGGGGGCATGGTAGAGGGGATTTAAGGTGCGCTCTAAGGGCGCGCATGTGGGTTGAACAGGTGCGCACAAGTGCACATCTGTAGGTTGAATAGGCGCCCATCTGTGTGCGCCTGTATGGTGAACATGTGTTCTTGGGAGCGTACCTGTGACGCAAACAGGTGCGCACAAATGCGCACCTATGCAGTGAACAGGCGCGCATGTGTGCGTGCCTATGGGTATTAAAACCGCACCTATGAGGCAAGGTTTAGGTGTCTAAAAACGAGTCTTTTTTATGTTGTTGATGGTTTCTTGAGTTGATATAGGACTCTGTGTTGTGTCTGCAGGTGGATGGTTGTGACGATGCCAGTGGGGTGGAGAGAGTAAGATTGGTCTCAGCTGCGAGACGCCATGGCCATTAAGGGGCCAAGTGTGCGTGTGACTTTGGCAACCTGTGGGATACTAAAGCTCTTTGAGTGCTCGTTGATACGGGCACAGGAGTATATTTTACAGTTCCTGATCCAGATATGATGCGAAAGTTATTGTAGCCACTCGATCTCGAGATTATAGCTCTTTTTTGCACCTCTTTCGTCACCTTGGTGAGCAAATAAGAGGTGCTTGCAAGCTCAGTTGGGTCTGCTGAGCAGGACAACTGTAGAGAAAAGAGTTAGGGAAAGAAAACAAAAACTATAATTAGGAATTAAACTAATAGATGCAATAAAAACTAAAATCATGAGCATAGGGACATAGAAACAAAAAGAACCAAAAGACCCATGTCACCAATGTTTGAAGCTGATCTATTGATGAAAACAAAGCACCAAGAAGAAAGGGGACTATGAGTCCCTTCTTCCTACAAGGGAAGGCTTTTGGACCCTCACTAGTTAGCTCTTCTTACAACAAAGAAAATGGAAAATGGTGATGAAAGAACTCTTTACAAATCCACTCAATGGTGAGGTGGATTGTCCAATGTAATGGTGCCAATATGCTTGTGTCAAGGATGGAGTACTCAAAACAATATAGGCAACATAACATTACTTTAAATTCCTTGAGAAAATGAGGTGCATTCATGGATTTTTATAGCATTGCTTTGGGTTATTGTTTAACTGCTTTGTAGTGTGAAAAGAGGCCATTTATGGCATTATTAGGTCTTTGACCAGCCCACCAGTTGGATCCAGCCCAGATTTGAGGGTCAAATCGGCTTGGGAGCTGAACCATAAATGGTTGGGAGGCCGACCACTTCCATAAATGCGTCGTTTAGCAGGTGCACGACTTTTTGTGCTAACAGTCGTGCATCATGCGCCTGTGCACGATTTCTACATTCCTGTTCCGCGCATGTGCACGCGCGCCCAATGTCTGCAAAGTGCTCTTCGATTTTTCACTACTTTGTATAGATTTTTGACCTTTTTGAATGTTGTGGTATTAATTCAGGTTCATGAATGACTCCATCACTGTTTGACGATGCTGAGTTCTTGTAACCATGTGTGGATGAAATTTCAGTGATAACAGATGCCCCCTGATGGTTGAGGTTAGGAGCATACGTATAGCTGAAATCCATCAATGTTTCTTCTACTGAGAATGCTGTTGTAAGAGAGAGTAATAGTGTGATTGTCCAGAGAGATCCGTTGGAGGGAAAAAGGAACCGGTAGGACCCGATCTTCAATGAGGTGTGTAAAATATAAAACTGTGTACAAACGAGGCGGGCATGCCCCATGCTCGTGTCATGTAACTCTGAAAAAGATGACTGAAGCGTTGGTGTAGAAAACTGCAACTCCCTCGGGGGCGGTTGTGATAAAGGCAAAAGACAATTCTGCAAATGAACATACTATGGATAGTAGGCAGTGATCGCAGTAATAAGTAGCAGCGATTATGTGGGCATTGATAGCCCAACCAAGTTCAGAGGTCTTTGGCAAATGAGAGAAATAACTGCAATAGTCGCAAAGTAAGACCCACCATAACATGAGAAAGTGTTGGCGTTGAATGTTATGGGGGTCAACGACAACAGGGAGCAATGGTGTTTCACCCTATGCCGTCCAATATCTCTCATCGAGTGGAGAATGAGAATCAAGATACTGTCGCCCTTCTCGAAAATTGTGTTGATGTCAACAAAAGGGGAACGCGACTCCCAGAAGCAAAGGGCTTCGTGAAATCTACTGAGGTGAGGAAGTGGCAGAGGTACATGGATGAAGTCAAGATGTGGGAAGACTCAAGACTGCCCTTGGTTGGAGGATGTATGAGATAAAAAGTGGCCGCAACCGTGCAACGAGGTCGAGTGTTAGGGGGACGACAAGACCGGTGATAAGTTGTGCCAAAGGTGGGACAAGGTGAACAAATTCAGAGGGTAGAGGTAAGTGACCTGTGGGGTGCTCTGAAGATATGGACGATGTCGGGAAAGGGAAGATGATAAGTAGTGCTCCAACCAAGGGTGAAATGGGTTGCGGCTTGGCCAAAAAGAGGGAAGCAGGTCGCCAAAGGTGACGACAAAAAAAGGTAATGTAACGACTAAAAAATAAAGGCGTTTGTACAATAAATAACGAATAATTGGGGAGAAATGTACAAATACAGAAACGGGTGCCCCAGTGTCATATGGGTGGCCCATGTAGGGCAGAATTTGCCTGGAAAACGGATGAAGGGTGGGGCCCCCATTGGTGAGATTCTTATGAGGTAGGTGAAATGAAGGTAGGTTCGCAGATGGGCAAACTGATTGTAGATGAAATGGAGGGTTCATGATACTGTGGAGGTGCAGGTAAAAAATGGAACCGAGAAGAGATAATCTGGGAGTCCATGTGGGAAAGCTAGAAAAATGAGGAGAAGGAGTATGTGGTTTATTCACGACATGATGAAAGACTATCGGGACTCCCATCCCTAAAGGGTAATGAAAAACAACATGAGTGTCAAAAAGTGTCAAAAGGTGCTATGAATGGGACAACTTATGTGGGTAAGAATGCTACTGGATAACAGTACCGAAGATGCAAATGGAGGCGTGGGTACTGTAGAGCCGGGAATGGGGATCCTAGAGGCAAATATCAGAGGGTGTGACTAGAAATGAAAGTCTGATACAGCGGGAAAGACTACATGCCAATGCTGAGTATATACCTGAAGGGGTTGTGCCGATGTATGATGATCAAGTACCTGCACACATGAAAACCAAATACCCAAAGTGAACAATATCTGAAGAGAACCGAAGATATGAGCATGTATTTGATAAGCGTGAATATGTGCATGCGTACCTGACCAGGGTAGGAAAAGAGGGTGCCCCGAGGGCTTAGGATGAAAAGAGGCCCAAGGACTGCTGTGATGTAGATGATGGGATGTTGATCCCGTGGCTGAAGACTGATTGAAAAATGGACACCGCGGGCTCCCGGAATGGTGAGTGGAAGTTTGGCAAAAGGCCTATATATAGCTGTAGGGCCCACATTGCCACCTCATTTGTACCTGCTGCAATAGTGACTGGACGAGCAGTTTTCAGAGGAGATTTGGAGATTCGGGGAGGACGAGGCATCCGATTGGTGATTAGCGAGTGTCCGATTAGTGGTCTGATCATCCTGCATAGAAATATGATTTCATTTTTTGGGAAGGGGTTGTACGGGGGGTTGCACAGAGATATTTAGGGGATATGGGCCCCACGTGTGCGGGCGATCCGGTAATAGGGACGCATGTGTGCGCGCCTGTCGATCGGATATACGCGCATGGGGGCGCGGTAGAGGGGATTTAAGGCGCGCTCTAAGGGCACGCCTGTGGGTTTAACAGGCACGCACAAGTGCGCATCTGTAGGTTGAACAGGCGCGCATTTGTGTGCACTTGTATGGTGAACAAGTGCACTTGGGAGAACACCTGTGAAACAAACAGGTGCGCACTAATGCGCACCTGTGTAGTGAACAGGCACGCATGTGTGCGCGCCTGTGGGTAGTAAAACCGCGCCTATGAGGCAAGGTTTAGGTGTCTAAAAATGAGTCTTTTTTATGCTGTTGATGGTTTCTTGAGATGATATAGGACTCTGTTTTGTGTCTGCAGGTGGACGGTTGTTACGATGCCAGTGGGGTGGAGAGAGTGAGACTGGTCTCAGCTGTGAGACGTCATGGCCATTGAGGGGCCAGGTGTGCGTGCGACTTTGGCAGCCTGTTGGCTACTAAAGTTCTTTGAGTGCCTGTTGATACGGGCATAGGAGTATCTTTTACAGTTCCTGATCCAGATATGATGCAAAAGTTAATGTAGCCACTCAATCTCGAGATTATAGCTCTTTGTTGCGCCTCTTTCGTCACCTTGGTGAGCAAATAAGAGGTGCTTGCAAGCTCAGTTGGGTCTGCTGAGCAGGACAGCTGTAGAGAAAAGAGTTAGGGAAAGAAAACAAAAACTATAATTAGGAATTAAACTAATAGATGCAATAAAAACTAAAATCATGAGCATAGGGACATAGAAACAAAAAGAACCAAAAGATGCATGTCACCAATGTTTGAGGCTGATCTATTGATGAAAACAAAGCACCAAGAAGAAAGGGGACTATGAGTCCCTTCTTCCTACAAGGGAAGGCTTTTGGACCCTCACTAGCTAGCTCTTCTTACAACAAAGAAAATGGAAAATGGTGATGAAAGAACTCTTTACAAATCCACTCAATGGTGAGGTGGATTGTCCAATGTAATGGTGCCAATATGCTTGTGTCAAGGATGGAGTCCTCAAAACAATATAGGCAGCATAACATTACTTTGAATTCCTTGAGAAAATGAGGTGCATTCATGGATTTAGGGCATTATTAGGTCTTTGACCAGCCCACCAGTCGGATCCAGCCCAGATTTGAGGGTCAAATCGGCTTGGGAGCTGAACCATAAATGGTTGGGAGGCTGACCACTTCCATAAATGCGTCGTTTAGCAGGTGCGCGGCTTTTTGCGCTAACAGTCGCGCATCGTGCGCCTGTGCACGATTTCTATGTTCCTGTTCCGCGCATGTGTGCGCGCGCCCAATGTCTACAAAGCGCTCTTCGATTTTTCACTACTTTGTATAGTTTTTTGACCTTTTTGAATGTTGTGGTATTAATTCAGGTTCATGAATGACTTCATCACTGTTTGACGATGCTGAGTTCTTGTAACCATGTGTGGACAAAATTTCATTGATAACAGATGCCCCCTGATGGATGAGGTTAGGAGCATACGTATAGACGAAATCCATCAATGTTTCTTCTACTAAGAATGTTGTTGTAAGAGAGAGTAATAGTGTGATTTTCTAGAGCGATCCGTTGGAGGGAAAAAGGAACCGGTAGGACCCGATCTTCCATGGGGTGTGTAAAATATAAAACTGTGTACAAATGAGGCGGGCATGCCCCATGCTCGTGTCATGTAACTCTGAAAAAGATGGCTGGAGCATTGGTGTAGACAACTGCAGCGCCCTCGGGGGTGGTTGTGATAAAGGCAAAAGACAATTATGCAAATGAACATACTCTGAATAGTAGGCAGTGATCGTGGTAATAAGTAGCAACGATTATGTGGGCACTGATAGCCCAACCAAGTTCAGAGGTCTTCGGAAAATGAGAGAAATAACTGCAATAGTCACAAAGTAAGACCCACCATAACATGAGAAAGTGTTGGCGTTGAATGTTATGGGGGTCAACGACAACAAGGAGCAATGGTGTTTCACCCTGTGTCATCCGAGATCTCTCATCGAGTGGAGAATGAGAATCAAGATACTGTCGCCCTTCTCGAAAATTGTGTTGATGTCGACAAAAGGGGAACGCGACTCCCAAAAGAAAAGGGCTTCGTGAAATCTACTGAGGTGAGGAAGTGGCAAAGGTACATGGATGAAGTCAAGATGTGGGAATACTCAAGACTGCCCTTGGTTGGAGGATGTATGAGATAAAAAGTGGCTGCAACCGTGCAACGAGGTCGAGTGTCAGGGGTACGACAAGACCGGTGATAAGTTGTGCCAGAGGCGGGACAAGGTGAACAAATTCAGAGGGTAGAGGTAAGTGACCTGTGGGGTACTCTGAAGATATGGATGATGTTGGGAAAGGGAAGATGATAAGTAGTGCTCCAACCAAGGGTGACATGGGTTGCAGCTTGGCCAAAAAGAGGGAAGCAGGTCGCCAAAGGTGATGACAAAAAAAGGTAATGTAACGACTAAAAAATAAAGGTGTTTGTACAATAAATAACGAATAATTGGGGAGAAATGTACAAATACAGAAACAGGTGCCCTAGTGTGATATGGGTGGCCCATGTAGGGATGAATTTACTTGGAAAACTGATGAAGGGTGGGGGCCCCATTGGTGAGTTTCTGTATGAGGTAGGTGAAATGAAGGTAGGTTCACAAATGGGAAAACTAATTGTGGATGAAATGGAGGGTTCATGATACGATGGAGGTGCAGGTAAAAAATGGAACCGAGAAGAGATAATCTAGGAGTCCATGTGGGAAAGCTAGCAAAATTAGGAGAAAGAGTATGTGGTTGATTCACGACATGATGAAAGACTATCGGGACTCACATCCCTAAAGGGTAATGAAAAACAACATGAGTGTCAAAAAGTGTCAAAAGGTGCTATGAATGGGACAAATCATGTGGGTAAGAATGCTACTGGGTAACAGTACTGAAGATGCAAATGGAGGCGTGGGTACTGTAGAGCCGGGAATGGGGATCCTGGAGGAAAATATCAGAGGCTGTGACTGGAAATGAAATTGTGATACAGCAGGAAAGAATACATGCCAGTGCTGAGTATATACCTGAAGGGGTTGTGCCGATGTATGATGATCAAGTACCTGCACACATGAAAACCAAATACCCAAAGTGAACAATATCTGAAGAGAACCGAAGATATGAGCATGTATTTGATAAGCGTGAATATGTGCATGCGTACCTGACCAGGGTAGGAAAAAAGGGTGCCCCGAGGGCTTAGGATGAAAAGAGGCCCAAGGAATGTTGTGATGTAGATGATGGGATGTTGATCTCGTGGCTGAAGATGGATTGAAAAATGGACACCGTGGGCTCCCGGAATGGTGAGTGGAAGTTTGGAAAAAGGCCTATATATAGCTGTAGTGCCCACATTGCCACCTCATTTGTACTTGCTGCAATAGTGACTGGACGAGCAGTTTTCAGAGGATATTTGGAGATTCGGGGAGGATGAGGCATCCGATTGGTGATTAGCGAGTGTTAGGTTAATGGTCTGATCATCCTGCATAGAAATAGGATTTCATTTTTTGGGCAGGGGTTGTACGGGGGGGCGCACAGAGATATTTAGGGGATATGGGCCCCACATGCACGGGCGATACGGTAATAGGCGCGCATGTGTGCGTGCCTATCCACCGGATATACGTGCATGGGGGCGCGGTAGAGGGGATTTAAGGCGTGCTCTAAGGGCGCGCCTGTGGGTTGAACAGGCGTGCACAAGTGCGCATATGTAGGTTGAACATGAGTGCATCTGTGTGCGCCTGTATGGTGAACAGGTGCGCTTGGGAGCGCACCTGTGACGCAAACAGGTGCACACTAATGCGCACCTATGCGTGCCTGTGGGTAGTAAAACCGTGCCTATGAGGCAAGGTTTAGGTGTCTAAAAATAAGTCTTTTTGATGTTGTTGATGGTTTCTTGAGCTGATATAGGACTCTGTGTTGTGTCTGCAGGTGGACGGTTGTGACGATGCTAGTGGGGTGGCGAGAGAGAGACTAGTCTCAGCTGCGAGACATCGTGGCCATTGAGGGGCCAGGTGTGCGTGTGACTTTGGCAACCTGTGGGCTACTAAAGTTCTTTGAGTGCCCGTTGATATGAGCACAAGAGTATCTTTTACAGTTCCTGATCCAGATGTGGAGTCTGGAGTTGCACTGCTTCCTCGTGTGAGGAGAGAAGATCCCCTTCACTATGGTGGAGGATGTATATTTCTTGACTGGGATTCCCTTTCGGAGAACGCCCCTACCGGCGGAGCCGGTTCTGCCTAGGGGTACGCATCTCGAGACGATTGGCCGGAGATATTGTTCGGTTCAGAACTTTATGTCCGAGACGGTTGTGAGCATTGCGTCTATTGATTCCTTGGCGCATCACTGTATAGAAACGATGATTGTGCGAGTATATGGTTCACTGGTGACCCAGCGGATCGGTGGTGGCCAGCTTCTGGTGATGGAGAGAGAGTTGGTCGGCGAGCGTTTCGCTTGGGGGCTTACACTGCATGCAAGGATGGTGGCGCAGTTGGACCACTCTCGGTCTACTGATACAGGGGAGTTTGCTTTCGGGTCCATCCTTGTGGCCTAGTTTCTAGAGAGGGTGTCGATGTTGCGCCTGAGGATTCTATTGGGGGCGCCTGGGGCGTGAGAGCCGCGATTGAGGCAATGGTCGACTGTTTTGCTTCGCCATGGTGGTGGCGAAGGTGGCCACTTCTTTTCTGCAGAGGCGGTGAAGGTATGGCGGTAGATGTCGCAGGTGATCTTATGTTATCCCTATGCCGGGGTGGACTTCCGGGATGATCCAGACATGGTACTACCTCCAGGGGAGGATTTTGATCATCGAGGTATGTGTGGTGTTTATGTGTATGTTTTTTTTATTTTGAGATCGTAGTCTATATGTATATGATATAGATGTTGATACTATCTGTTGTTTGTTTGCATGTATAGATGTGGCACCTCGCGGGCGCGAGGTGGAGTTGCAGCGAGCACCGGAGAGACCACCGCGGGGAGAGAGACATCGGTGTGATGAGGCCACGGTGCGACCAGCTGAGCCTGAGAGGGCAGCAAGGAGGCGTCGGTTCGATGACCCTGGTGCTGGGCCATCACATGCTCCTTCGGCGGTGGCCGGAGCTGATTATGAGGAGATACGCCGTCGTCTGGAGACGATATTATAGGAGGTGCCTGAGGGCATATGGTCTCACATCTAGGACGAGACTTTCCTGGAGCAGTGTGTGGGGGTGCCGCCACCATGGCGGGCCATAGTACGAAGAACAGTAGTGGCTGCTGCGTTGATGACCGGATGACTGTCGCCGGGACAGGAGGGGCCGACAGGGGGTGGACCACCACCTCCTAGGGCATGAGGTGGTGGGCCGCCACCACCTGAGGGAGGAGCAGGTGGTGGTGCTCTAGAGGCACCGTGAGTGGTGCTCTGAGGCATTTGATGTATATATATATATATATATATATATATATTGTATATAGGCTAGTGAGCCCATTTTGTATCGAGGTGCTGTATTGGCCTGTGGATACGTGTATTTTTTGTATGTAAACATTCAGATGGCACTGTAGACATATATGTATACATGAGTATACTTTTTGAGATCTATGTGGTGTTTACATGTTTTTGGTTAATGTCTGGATGATTTCGATTCTATGTATATACTGTGACATGATTGTGATATGTTTATGTATGTGTAGAGGTAGCTTGATGTGATATATGCCAGTCTAACACAATATTAGCTAGGTATCTGTTATTTGATTCAATTGTCTTGGAATATGTGTAAATGTAATGGAATCAAAATGTCGAGATAAAAGCCTAACCTGCAGGTATTTGCAAAAGAGGCAAGGATCACGGATGCAGTACACATTGTTGAGCTTGAGAACGACTAGTTGAGAGTCGAGGAAGATGCTAAGGTGACGAATATGATGATACTGGGTGTCGGCTAGGAAGCCAATGATAGCAGTGTATTCGGCTTGGTTGTTGGTTGCTGACCCCAAACATATGCCGCTAGAATGGAGCATTTCATGTGAGGGGGTGTAGAGATCCCAAGCAGCCGAAGCGAGATTTTGTGTCCAACGGCTGGTGTCGTCGGCGTAACCGATGTGGTAGGCTGGTGGAGGAAGCATCTGTCAATAGCACAAAGGATAATTTAGACGTGAGGGGAGGATAAAAAAGATTAAAAACTCTAGAAAATAAATGACCTAAAGTAGGATGACTATGTTTAAGCGTAAAATTTCTTTAAGTATAACATGTTGATGGGTTCTTTGAGAGAGAGGCCTTCAGGGGAGGCCAAGAAGTATGCACGTTTGGTGAGGCAATGTTGGATAATGTATGGGCCATGCCAGAGTGATTTTAATTTGCCGTGTCCAAAGGTATCATGAGCGATATCATAAGCCAGGACGAGGTCACCTTCGCGGAATGATCGAAGGTTGACATGGCGAGCAAAGGTAGCCTTGGATCATTTTTTAGCTGCCTCGTTGTTCTGTAAGGAAGATCGACGATCTTCATCCAGAGACTCCAAGTTGAGCAAGCGCTGCTCCATTGGAGCAGTGCCAGGTAATAGCTCAATTGCAGTGCGTAAGGTGGGAATTTCACACTCGATAGGAAGAGTTGCCTCAACCCCATGGACTAAATGAAATGGTGTGAAACTAGTAGCGGTTTTCATAGCCGTTCGGTAAGCCCATACCGCAGAAAATAACATATGATGCCAATTGGTTTTATGTTTATTAACCGTGCACTGTAACATGGTCTTGAGGACTTTTTTAACTACCTCGACCTATCCGTTAGACTGAGGGTAATATGGTGAAGCAAACTCATGAGAGAATCCTAACCGAGATGAGAGTTCGACGAAGATCTTAGTCTCGAAGTGTTTTCCATGATCGGAAACGAGTTGGAGGGGTACTCCAAAGAGGGATATAACGTGGTTAAAGAAGAAACGCGCTGCAGTGTCAGCAGTGTTGTTGAAAGTGGGCATAGCTTCGGCCCATTTGGTAAAGTAATCAACGGTGACAACGATGTATTTGTGACCATTGCTGGAGGGGGGATTAAAATTCATGAAGTCGATGCCCCATTTACAAAAAGGGTCGGTAGTAATGACAGGGTGAAGAAGAGCGGGGGGAGCGCAGGCTTTGTTGGCGTAGAGCTGACATTGCTCGCAACATTTCACGGCATGAATGCAATCATGAAACAAGGTAGGCCAAAAGTAACCAGCTTGGATAATATTTTGAGCAGTGGATATACCCAAAAGATGGCCCCCATATGCACTATTGTGGCAGTTGTTTAAGACTCGATCGACCTCGTCAATAGTTAGGCATCGACGAAGAATGGTGTCGACGCCCCGCTGGTATAGGATATCTCTGAGGAGAAGATAGCGGGGGGCCTGATGGCGAATACGTCGACGATCATCTCGTGAAAGGTGGTTACCGAACTTTTGAGTTCGGAGGTAGACGAGAAGGTCACCGTACCAAGGATCATTTGAAGTGATGTAAAAGAGATGTTCGTCAGGAAAGTCGGTGTTGACGGGGGCACTGGTGGTGTCAGAGGGGAGGGCCGTGACAAGTTCGGCGAGAATGAGGGCCTTCTTACTCTTAGATGTGGAGAACTCGAGGTCGTATTCCTGAAGGATAACAATCCATCGAGCGAATTTGTTGTTAACTTGCCGACGACTGAGCAAATACTGCATAGGGTTGGAATTTGCGACGACTTTTGTGGTACGAAGCAAAATGTAATGACGCAGTTTCTGGATTGCGAGGACAACTGCAAGAGCAAGTTTTTCTTCGTGTTTATATTTCAAGTGTGGCCCTGAGAGGTTTTTACTAACGTAATAAATGACATGTTCACGATTGTCATCTCCGAGATGGACAAGGATGCTGGCTACTGATACAGCTGATGCTGATATGTAGAGGATATAGTCGCGATTATAGTCAGGTGCACTAATTAAAGGTGCATTTAAAGCGTTGCTTTAAGATCGTCAAATGACTGTTGGGCATGGTTGTCCCAGTGAAAAGGGATGTCGTGACGTAGTAAGCGGAGGAAACCATGTGTGAGGATGGCGTAATCTGGGACAAAGCATCTAAGAAAGTTAGCTTTGCCCTGTAGACTCTGAAGTTGTCATAAATTTTGAGGAGGTGGAATTTTGGTGATAGCTTGGACTTTGAGGGGGTCCATGGTAATACTGCTTTGGGAAACAATAAAACTGAGGAGGCGCCCTGCGGTGACACAGAACACACACTTTAGAAGATTCAAGTGGATGTTGTACTGACGACACCATTGAAAGATGGTCCATAAATCATCGAGATGCTGGGTGCGTTTCTTGGATCGAGCTGTGAGGTCGTCCAAGTAGGTGAGGTTGATATGGGCCAGATTGTGAAAGATGTATGTCATAGCCCCTGGAAAGTTGCACCAACATTCTTTAAGCCGAAAGGCATGACACGATATGAAAAAGTACCCCACGGGGTAGTGAATGCGGTTTTATATTGATCGACAGGGTGAATTTGAATTTGATTATAACCAGAGAATCCATCCATAAAGGAGAGAGCCTCGTGGCCCGTGCAGTCGTCGATAATTTGATCAATGAAAGGCATTGGAAAGTTGTCTTTGGGACATGCGTGATTGAGATCGCGAAAGTCTATGCAAACGCGGATAGTGCCCTATTTTTTGTTAACGGGTACAGGGTTGGAAACCCATGAGGTATAGGTGATGGGGTAAATAAAACCGGCAGCACGTAACTTGTCAATTTTGGCTTTGATAGCCGCAGCTTTGGATGGGTGTAGCGGTCACTGTTTTTGGCGAACTGGTGTGATGTTGGGCCAGGTGTCGATGTGATGTTCGACAATAGAGGGATCGAGGCCAGGCATTTCCGTGTATGACCAGGCGAAAATATCCCTATATTCCAGGAAGAGGGCTTTACATGCATCGATTTCCTGAGGAGTGCAAGCAACTCCAATGGTGATTTCTTCGACGATGCCATTTTTAATGGAAATGTCGATTTTAATGGTGGGGGAAATGTTGGCCATATTGCCTTCTTCAAAAGAATCAGGGGAAGGAATGGGATTTTTGAACCAGTTGATAGGCCCTAATGGGATAAAATCCTTGGTTTCGACTGCGTAGATGGGGTTTTGGTTAGGAGGCATGGGGGCTTCCTGTGGAGAGAAGAGTGTGTGATTGTGTAGCGCATCCCAGGGAGAGTCCGGGTGGTTTAACTCTTCAAGAATTTCTTCGTCACATTGGAAGTGACGAGAATACAAGGGGTCGTGAGGAGTGATCTTGGTGACAGTGGTCGTGTGGTTGCCCCCTGGTGAAGAAGCAAGGGGAACATCGGTAGGGGATGGTGAGGGTTCACTCGACATAAACCATATATTGAAGTATTGAGGGGTACCCGTGGTGGTTGGGTGGAGGGTGTCCATAGGGGAATGAGCGGGAGAGTTGGGGGGTGAATCCTCAGATATGTCAGTTAAGAACCATGGAGGCGTTGGGAGTGCCTCGGGTTGAGGAGAAATGACATGAAGATCCTCTAGTGACGAGGTAATGTCAATTATCGCCTCTGCGGGTCGGTGAAGCAGGGTCAATTGACGTTGCCTGTATTCAAGGATCATAGGACACTGGTATGTAAAATGAGCTAATGAATCATAGAGAGAGCAAGGGCGTCTCATGCGTTCATTTACGAAAGTGGTGACATAATGGATTTCAATGATATTTGTTGAAGAGGATGAAGCAGGATTGGGGTTGTTCTGGAAGTTCTGGCATACTGCGGATAATGTCTGCCGAAAGCGTGGAAGTGCTGGGCAATGATGGGTATAATGGCCATACTCTGAACATATAGCACAAGCGTATTTGGTCCTCAACCCTTTACTACTAGAAGGGTGGGTGGTAGTGGTGGGACTAGCAGTAGTGGCGGGTGTTGTGGGAGTTTGATTGAGGGGGATCAAATTCCGTAGTTCAGG
>ML787030.1:196187-207793 GCA_009831015.1 Picea engelmannii
AGCCATCCATGTGGCAAAAAGCAAAGAAGGGAAATTGATTTTATCCTCCTAAGTGCCTATGTGTGTTTGACTAACCCCTTTATATGATGAGGGGACTAAGTGTGGTGCATCTTTAAAACATGCTTGACATCATTTTTAAGAAGGAAAATGACCTTTCCCACATATCAACAACTTTACAATGTGAAATTTTGCACAGATGCGCGGGTCCTAGTGAAGACAGAGGCGCACAGAGCGCATGTGCGCGAGCAGTGACAAATTAAAAAGCGCACGTGCACAGAACAGAATCGTGAGTCAAGTGCATGGGCGCATGATGCGCATCTGTGGGCTGAAAAACCCACGCATATGTGGTGTACGACCGAGAACGAAAAATCCAAATGGATTTCTCTCAATTCAACTTGGAATTAGCTGGTTGGCAGGTCGGCTTAGGCTGGTTAGTGCACCTGCAAGTTAAACAAACTAAAAGAAGAGAAAAATAAACCCAAATGAGGTAGGAAATTGATACCTTTCCCCAGTGGAATCGCCAATCTGTTGCGCCTCTTTCGTCACCTTGGTGAGAAAATAAGAGGTGCTTGCAAGCTCAGTTGGGTCTGCTGAGCAGGAAAGCTATAGAGAAAAGAGTTAGGGAAAGAAAACAAAAACTATAATTAGGAATTAAACTAATAGATGCAATAAAAACTAAAATCATGAGCATAGGGACATAGAAACAAAAAGAACCAAAAGATGCATGTCACCAATGTTTGAGGCTGATCTATTGATGAAAACAAAGCACCAAGAAGAAAGGGGACTATGAGTCCCTTCTTCCTCCAAGGGAAGGCTCTTGGACCCTCACTAGTTAGCTCTTCTTACAACAAAGAAAATGGAAAATGGTGATGAAAGAAATCTTTACAAATCCACTCAATGGTGAGGTGGATTGTCCAATGTAATGGTGCCAATATGCTTGTGTCAAGGATGGAGTCCTAAAAACAATATAGGCAGCATAACATTACTTTAAATTCCTTGAGAAAATGAGGTGCATTCATGGCTTTTTATAGCATTGATTTGGGTTATTGTTTAACTGCTTTGTAGTGTGAAAAGAGGCCATTTAGGGCATTATTAGGTCTTTGACCAGCCCACCAGTCGGATCCAACCCATATTTGAGGGTCAAATCGGCTTGGGAGCTAAACCATAAGTGGTTGGGAGGCCGACCACTTCCATAAATGCACCGTTTAGCAGGTGCGCGACTTTTTGCACTAACAGTCACGCATCGTGTGCCTGTACGTGATTTATACGTTCCTGTTCCGTGCATGTGCATGCGCGCTCAATGTCTGCAAAGAGCTCTTCAATTTTTCACTACTTTGTATAGTTTTTTGAACTTTTTGAATGCTGTGGTATTAATTCAGGTTCATGAATGAATTCATCACTGTTTGACGATGCTGAGTTCTTGTAACCATGTGTGGATGAAATTTCAGTGATAACACTCTTCACAAGCTATTCCTGGTCTAGAATCTCCTTCTCCTCCTCCAGAGATGAATTTACATATTGAAAAACCAGAGCCACCACCTCATATTCCGAAATGAGTACTCAAGCGCTCTACCCACAATCCAAATGCTAGAGTCGCCCATAACTACTCTATTGTTGAGGACCTGGGTCAAACCCCTTGTGCGATGTCAGATTTGGAGGTAATCCAGATGTGTCCTTCATAGATGAATGCCTTACTATCTACGTTAGGAGCTCTAGAACCTAGTGGCTCAAAATTTATCAAGTTTGACGTCACAGATGTGAAGCCTCGCTTGCCTTACCATGTGTCTTTCCAAATCCACGTGGAGTGCTCAAAGTATACCGTCAAACGTGTGGTTGTTGGTGAAAGCGTTGCTACATGTGTGATGTCCCTGATCTGTTGGAAAGCTCTTGGTTCTCTGACTCTTTCTAAGTCATCAAACATGTTGACTACTTTTGACGGTCATTCCTTCCACTCTCACGGTATTCTCCCTACCTTTGCGGTCCAGTTAGGTGGGAAGACGGTAGAGGTGGAGGTCGAGGTAGTTGATGCACCTCTTGATTATAACTTGTTACTAGGATGCAATTGGACCTATGCTATGGTCGTCGACGTATCGTCCATCTTCCATACTCTTTGTTTTCCTCATGAAGGGAAGATCGTGATGATCGACCAGTTATTCTTTGCGTACCCTAGTCCCAATGCATCTGTTGGACCATCGATCCTGGTGATCGACAATTCTCAGTCGGCAACTGAGAATATCGGTGTCGGAATGTATTCTTCCCTTATGGGTACTTTCTACTTCATGGCACTGAGTCACAACATTTACGCCATGTCCAGTAGGCCCATTTCGACAAGGAGGTCCATTCCTTTCCTTACTTCATATTTTAGTGATCCTTGGACCCTACCTTCCTCGATTGCGTCTTGTGAGGGTCAGCCACATACTGGCATTATATCACCAACCTATGTTAGTCATGTTGGAGATAGTTCGACAACCTCTGCTAGTCATGTTGAAGACCAGCAACCAGTCACTGCAAGTCATGCTGGGGGAAAAAGTCTAGTCACCACTAGTCACATTGCACGTACATCACCAACCTCTGATAGTAATGTTGGGGATTGATCACCAACCTCCTCCAGTCATGTTGGGGATTTTCTACTAGCCTCTGCAATTCATGCTGGGAGCATGTCACCAGCCACTGCAAATCATTTTGGGGGTATTCATATGATTAATAAGCCTAGATGTGTACGATGTAATCCCAAGTTCCTTTGTAAGCTTTGAAAAGGAGATCACCTTACTTGTTTGTGCCCTGCTACTGTTGTGGTACAAGAAGCGTGGTACTTTCCTCGAGGCCCTTCGGGTTCTGATTCACCTTTGGCTTCCCAACCTTCTTTGGTTTATATAGTAGTCATGTCGATGAAATCTTCAGTTGACACCCATATTCCTTTAGGGGATAATGCATCCCTTGACCTTGTTGTCTCGCATCCTATTAAACTAGTGGTCGTGTCGACACAATATTCAACCGACACCACTCCTATTTTGGGGGTTGATGCATGTCTTGACCTTGTTGTCTCGCATCCTATTCAACCAATGGTTGAAGAAGTGGTCGAGCCGATGCAATCTTTGACCAATCTCACTCTTCTCTTGGAGAGTGACAAGCCTAAGGAAGTGACATTGTCGATGCAATCTTCGATCAATCCCACTCTTCTATTGGAGGGTGATGCATCCTTTGACCATGTCCTTAACATTTCTAGTTATGTACCTTCTTCACCAGGGAGCATTCCACTCTCTTTGAGTATGCTCCCTCCAAGTCCAGGGGAGGTTTCCTTTGATTGGAATGATCTTGTAGAGCCTCGACTTCCTTCTTCTACACCCTTCCAGACAAGGGGCATTCTTCAATATATTGTAGATAAGGTAACCTCTGCAAGTATTTTATTCTCCTCGACTTTGAAATCTTTGGGTTTTCCCAAGCTTGTGTCAGCTCTTCATAAGTTGTTGACCTTTCACAGAAGTCCTACACGGGAGCCTTGGCCTCCCCCATTATATGCTTCTTAGAACAACATCCCTAAGTCTGAGTTAAGCTCTTTTCCGACTTGCTCAAAAAATGAAAATATTGTCAAGTGATTTTTCCCTTTCACACTCGTTAAGTTGGACTTGAAAGGTTGTGAGTCTTAGTTAAGATATTTTCCAAATCGTTTTCAAAAAGTGAAAATATTGTCGAGTGAACGTGTCTCTTTCACACTCATAAAGTGGATTTGAAAGGACATCTATTTGGCACAAGTTTATCCCTTTTTCACACCAAGCAAACTAAAAGACATAAAAAGGACATTTTTTGGCGTTAAGTTGTGATTGAATCTCATGCCCTTGCTTGCAGTATTGAGCCTATAGCCGGTTCTCGATTTGCATTATAAACCATTTTCCTCAGTAGTATTTGCATCCTCAACCAATCGGAGCCTCATTTTTATCCTTCGCAATTTGACACCCTATACCTGGGAGGGAACATTCCCCCGAGTGTCCATATCCCACATGCATCTCCTTTCATTGAGCATATGTATGTTCCACTGCTGGAACTAGTTTTTCTTACTTGTGACACTCGTTTTCTCCTCTGTATCATAGCATTCATTTGTTTATGAAAAAACAAAAAAATATGGGTGAGAAGGGAGTATTGTCTTATATTGGCAACAGTCGTGTCGCCTTTGAACATAGCACAAAGTTATTGAGTCCATTCATCATCATAATTTTGGGGTTAGCATGGCCTTAGGAATCTGAGCTCGCTACAGAGTCTTCTCTACCGACTGGTTACTCTGCCAGTCCCTATAGAGAATTTCACTGATGCCTCATGTATCTCATGGTTTCATCATCGGGTCTATGCTGTCAGAGTCATCCATATGTCTCATTCTCTTGTTCAAAGGAAGTCTATCAACTTGTGTCGGCCACTTCTTAGAACTCGTGACTTTGCATATCATCCATACCCTCAGCTTGTCTCAGAGTCACATGATACTATAGTCCTATCATGCACCCTGGTCCTACTTTCATCATTGGTAGGCAACCTTGAACCTAGCAGTGGACATTTCATCATTGGTTGTTGACTGGGTGGTTTCCCTTGTGTTCGACGGCAAGAAATCTATTCACACATTGGGATTCATGCAATGTCTTGGATTTCATTAGCCTTATTGGTGGTTTCCTCACCTTTTTCAGTAGTTTTCATCGTCGGTTGTTATTCAGAGGGTCTTTTTCGTGTACCAATTGAATTTGGCACACACGAAATACGCACTGGGTCATTGGTTCGTGAACATGTTCTTTGTCCGATTTCCACCAAATCATGAAGCTCCTGCTTTGTACCTCGTGCTAACTGATGAGATATTCCTTAATGCTCTCCTTTCAGCAGGTCTCTTTCCATCAACCTTGGCTCATCTATTCTGGAAATGGGACCTAGAGTCTTATGAGTACCTTGAGGCTTGCAGTCATTAGTGGCAGGTTCTCTCACCATTAACAGTTGGGAATACATCAATGTCTCCTGATCGATGGATTATTCAGGTGTTCAACATCGAATCCTTTATTCACACTTGTAATAATGTACTCGGTGCCTTGATACCTACTTTCATTATTGGTAGGTTGTATTGCATTTGTTAATGGTATACATCAATGACCGGTAATCAAATAATGGCTCATTGTGTTCGACCTCAAATTATTTATTCACATGATGTAGACTTGCACCCTTGACGGATTGTGTAGAAGAATTGAAGACATCGCTATGTGGCCACAGCTTTCCTGAGCTATTGCTTCCTTTTCATTGGACCAGTACCTATATGACTTCAGTGATCATGGGAGATCAGATTGTACTCCATTATATACAGATATCTTCATATTGGTTTTGAGACTGGTTCTACTGGGCCTTGTTCATGACTATGACAACTATTGGCATGTAACCGCATTTGTATTTTCCTATTCATGGCCACAGACACTTGTTGGTATATTTTCACATGGATCTACAGTGTAATTCTATTGGAAGCTATGTATGCAAATTCAATACATAATGTAAAGAGAAACTAGGTCTTCCATATGGTTCCCCATCACTCCACTTCTAGGTTATTTATAATGTATTTCGGCCATCACAAATACTCCTCTGACCTCACACATTAGGGGGAATCTGTTATAGAAGTATTTGCCTCACCCTATGAAATCTTGCACAGAGGGCCTTTTTCCATTTCCCTATGCAGACTTATCATCCTTGTTTGACAAATCTAGAGCTAAAAATACAATTTTTTCCACATGTACACATCTTTCCTACTACACAACATGCGTATACACAGGATGCTCCACTACCTGCCACATACATCAGGATTTGTGCCAAAAAATGAAAAGTAATGTTGGGTTTCCATGTCACGACAAGAGATCTATGATCCTTAACCTTCCATATATTGGAAATGTTTTGACTCGCCCCTTTAGTTCCATTTGAAGGCTATAAATGGGTCAATTACAAGCTATGGAAAAGAGGAGAAAGAATTCAACTTTGAGAGTAAAGTTACTCTGGAGAAATTATTTACTTCATATTGAGTCTTCATCCCTTTGTATTTTAAGTTTGAACACGGTGTTCATCCCCCAATCTCTTCCCATATTGATTGAGAACCTCATTGTTTATCTCTTATGAGCTTGCCTTTGGTGGAGGATTGAAGTGGTGGAGGCCCAGCTAGAAGGAACTTAGTTTATCGGTTCTGAACTGTGCCGACACAGAAGTCTGTAACATTTTCACTTCTGTTGATCATATATTAATAGAAATATTGTTTTCACGTCCAATTGATATCTTGAAAATATATTGAATTATTATTCCATGGGTGTATTTGTCATGTTTATTAATGGATTATGATATTGAATGTGCTAAAATTATATAATATCACCATATTCTTTATTTTCTTGGTTGTTGAGGACTATTTGCAGGTATATTGTTTTGGGTCAAGTGATCAATGATGGACTTCATCGAACATCTAGATGAGGTAGGCGTTTTATCTTGTCTTGCTAGCATATTTGTTTACATAGCATACTTGAGAAGAGAGTTGATTTCTGCAGTCATTTCCATATGTTTTGGTTTACCCTATCCATAGAGAGATTTTCCTCATAACAATATCTGTTGTGGTTAATTTTCCCCTACAGACAAGGTAAACCCCCCTTTGGACCTAGAACCCTTCTTTAATCCAAAGACAAGAGCAAAAAAATGGACACTAACATCCATTTATAACTATCTTGAAAAACATAAATGAGAAGGAAGAAAATGTGGCATACCTTTTTATGATGGTCATCCTCGTTGCTCCAACCTTTTGACCTTGATATCCAAGCTCCTAGATGCAAGACAGGACCTGAAATGAACAAAAAGGAATCTCCTTCTTCTACTCTATTTGGTTATACAAAATAGATCTATCTACGATGACTGAAAAAACAATAGACAAGCATATGTTTGAACACATGAACTTGAAGGGAATAAGAAAAGTTTATATTAATGGAAATCCAATAAAGAAAGAATTTACAAATCATCTTTGATGTTGCAACAACTTCTCCAAGATCTCTAGTTCATCCCTTGAATAAATGTCTTAAGATCATAATGATGATGCTTCAATGGATTCCCTCCCCCCCTTTCACCATGGAAATTCTCTCAATATATAGGATTGGGAGGCTTAACCACCATGGACTATTTTGGGAATTGATTGAGGATATGAATCCATGAGTTGCGATTTCATCTTAATATAGAGCCATGGGATATGATTCAACCCAAAAAAACCTCATCTCCTCAGATCTAGACCTTAGAAAAAGGTGGGATTTCCATAACTTTCTCTAACCACTTCAACGCTCCCTCAAGGTTGAGCATAAAGCATTGGAAATTCTCCCTAAGCATGGGAAGGGGAGCCTTGGTAAGGTTTAAACTCTCCCTATACATGGGAAGGGGAGCGTTGACCTCCAAAATCCTCCAAAAAGGGTCAAAATTCCAAGTAAAAGGCATGATTCCAACTTTCAAATGATGGGTTTCTTCCTCCAAATGACTTAGGGATTATGGCAAATGTTTTTCCATGGTGTCAATGGTTGTGACACTTATAAAAGTTCACGTGATACTTATTAAGGTGCATATGGAACTTGACAAAGTGCATGTGACACTTAATAAGGTGCATACAAAACTTAATGGCACTTGCGACACTTAGGTGTAAATAGATGAGACACTTAAGTGTGACATTTTGGTGTGTAACAGTATCATAATTGCATGCTTGGATTTGCAGATTCACCGTCTGGTCACACATCATAATGTTGAAAGATGAGGATAATCCCTCAAATTGTAGGATACCTATCATGCCCCCTTGTGAAGGGGTAGGATTTGTTGCAACCATTTTTTGATGCTACCGGGAATGGATGAGTTAATATAGTAGGTTGATAGAGGGCCTTTTGTTGTGCAAGATATCAATGAATCTCATCCTTTCGAGGACATTGGTGAGTAGGATGGTCCTCCCCACAAAGTTTGCATGGGAACTGACTCTTTTTCTTATCTTTTGTGCGCCCCTTGATTGTTTTGGGTTAGAGCAGTTCCTCACTCAGTATTGGATTTTTTCTTCTTATTCCTCTTCTTCCCTCTAGGTTTCTTAGGATTCTTTAGTTGCATGGATTTCACCAAATTCACCTCAGAGGTTTGAGTGGGGACTGAGGCATTTTGAGCATCAGGCACAACAACCGATAGGTTTGAGGAAATAGACATCTGACCCATCTGGTCAACTAGTTGTCCCACAAAAGCATGGGATACAGAACAAACCATGACATTGGCATGGGGTACTGGGTTTGGTTTTCTTGGATCCATTGACGGTCTATATGCATGAGGGATAATGTCATACAAGGTACCTACCTGAGAATAGATCATATCTAAGTGTTGGGAATGCAAGATGGCTTTCTCTTCAGTAGTATTCTCTTCCATAGCTACATCCTTGGTAATGGGTGGTAAGAGAGACTTCGTGAACCACTCCATCAAGAGTTGATCAATAATGTGGGTCTTAATCATATTACCTCTTCGCCTCCACTCATCTATATTATCGAAAATGTGGGTGGAAGTATCTTGATGCAGTGATGTCAAGAGCTTTGTTCCTATCTCATATCCAATGGGAAATTGGTAATGTGTTAGAAATACCATCACCAAGTCATTAAAGCTATTGGAGGAAGCATCCTTTAGTTCAATATACCATTTGGCATCACTTTTAGTCAGGGATCTTTGGAAAAGACACAACATTATACTTTCATCCATCAAGGAGTTGAATTAACACCACAAATGATATGTCATTATGTGTATAGAGGGGTCTTCTCCCAACTTTCCATCAAATTTCGGCATGATGTTCGACAAGAGCTAAGAAAGTATCATTGGCCATGAAGGGTCATGGGAAATGGGGTAATTTGTGAGATGCAACAAATTGGGTAAGTTTAACATTGCCAAGAAGGGAAATGACATGTCAGCAAATGAATACTAGGATGAGGGTGAATCTCATGAAGTCCCAGATGAACCTTGCGGTCCCCCCATATTCATGCTTCTATAAGGATTAAATGCTCCAGAAGGTTAATTTCCCTTAGGAATGGAGGCACTCCAAATAGCATGACTATTCTTATGACTAAACATGCCCCCATAGGTTGGTAGAAAAATTATTTCCAAAACTATCCCCAGGGAAGAAGCCCCCAGGATCGAGTGTATGGATGAATGGATAGCCACCCCATTGTGAAAATTCCCCCCCAGGGAAAGGGGTGCTAACCCATGGAAAATAAATCTTCCAGATACATTACTACCCCCAGACTAACTAGGGACAGTCCCAAAACCACTAGTAATGTTCCACCTGAAAGGAAAATTAGCACTCGATGTTACCGGGCTGCTCATAGGAATGGTGGAGGTGGAAGGAATTAAACTCCCCATGTTGAAACCAAGGCTTTCCCCCCCACTGGAAGGGAATCCATACATGGGAATTGTAATGGATTGGATAGGCATATGAATGCTAGGTATGTGGGCGAAATGAAAAGAGGACACAGTCGGTATCCCCCAAATAGAGGGGCCTAATGACACGGGAAAATGGTACTCAAGAATGGAAAGGTGGACATCACAGGGATGTCCCCAGTCATACTTGTGGATGGGCTCGATGGTTTAGCCACACTAGGTGAAACATTAAGGCCCAATATGGTGTGAGGGTCGCTAATCAAAGAAAAAGATTTACTAAAGGACTCCCTAACCTAGAGTAGTATGGGAATATCTAAATTAGTCAAAGGAGGACTAAAGTTGGATGGGATACTTTCGTCAACCACTTCCACTTCAACAAACCCACACTCTTCAAACTAGAGATCAGACTCTTCAAATTCATGATCACCTGTATCGTGCCACCTAAGAGTTGGTTATAACTTTGTGATGAGCTCAAGTCCTCGTAATCGACGAGACCAACACAGTGATTCAACCATGGTGAATATAATTATGTGAAATAAAAACACAATTCAACCTAAGGCCAACGTAGACTTGGAACCAAAGAACACACCCATAACAAATGTAGGAAAACAACAAGAAAACCAATGGCTCCAAGGGCCTTTTAAAAACCAACCCTCTAGGGGAGATGAAGTCCCCACAATATTGGATAGAGAAGGTATGAGAAGAAGTTACGATGAACTCAACGAAACAACCATGATTGATGCAAGTACCCTTTATTAATGCAGGAACCCTCTAGGGGAATTGAGACCAAGAACACACGTCTACCTCGGATCCTATAGGTAATTCCCACCTACAGTCACCTTTATAGCTACCTAGGAGTGGTCACTAACTCTACCACCTCATAATCAATGACTAGGTGAATAGTTTTTGGTCTGACCACATGTAAAGGAAGGGTAACTATGCCCAAAGCCTCGAAAGTGCTACCTCAAAGGAAGTTGTTGGAACTAATGAAACCCCTGTATACATAGTTGTCGAAGCAATATTGCAAACACCAAAACAAGAAGAAGGAGTAATCACCCTACTTTCCCCGATGCAACCACATTCTTAACTCCTGTGTTAGAGGAGATTCTCGACACACTAGTTAAAAATTGATTTTACACTCTTTAGTGACTCTAGTTTTTGTTTGGTGGCCTTGGAGAGTTCACTCTCCAATCCTAGTCCAAGGCCCTAAACTTATCTAATGTTGGTTTGCTAGTAAAGAAAAGATTCTAGTCTATTTTAAGTTACAATTTTTTTATTTTTATTTTGTTTAAGTCAAAGGGATATGGATGAAACTTTAGTAGTGTTGTAACTCTTGACCCAACCAAAGCAATGAAAATATGTTAATGAAAATCGTTTAATTCAATGAATTCTAGCTATGGGAGGGAAAGAGGATTTTTTCTTTTCAAATTTGACAATGCAACCTCGCAATCACTAAGAAACTATGCAAGACAATCCAAAACCAAAATATTAACAAGATCTTAAAACCAAACATAAGAGTGCTCTTTGTCTTTAATGCTCAAAAGATTTGTGCATGCAAATTTTGTCTTTTCTGTTTTTTCAATGAAAATGAAAAAAGTTTCTTAATATATGCAAGAAAATAAATCTACAAATTGAAAACCATCAAATCATAAAAAAGGGGTTGTAGTAAATTGGTAGTGTTGTTTCAAGGCACACTCCCACTACTACATATGGGTGGATTATTCCACGAAAAGTTTCCACGCTTCCACTAGTTTCATCATTTTTTTAAACAGGGCAAGATTTTCGTCGATATTGCCATGAAAGTTTGTCGCAATATCCATAAAAATCTTATTTTAACCTAGTCATGATTTTCATCGCTATAGCGACGAACTTTCGTGGAAATAGTGACGAAAATTTTGCCTATCTCATTGGTCGGTGTTAATGGCTAGTTGACTATTTTATCTATATATACGTGACTTTAAGAGACTTTACGACACAATTGCTATAGTTGCGACACTGTTCTTGGCTTTTGTTTGAGCTGTTTATTTTTTCCGTCACCCATCGGTTGAAAAATCCAATTCTCGATCTACATAGCTCGGATTTTGAACTTGCAAGGTTAGTATGTTATTTTTTATTGATGTACTCATTTAACTTGTAATTTTTTTTTCAAATGTCCAAATTTCATTTAGCTTGTTTTTTCCTTGATAATATAT
>ML787030.1:272734-283351 GCA_009831015.1 Picea engelmannii
GTAAGAAGACCTAATAGAAGCTTCCGCTTCTAGAAGGATCTTCCTCTAGATTGTTCTTTTGATAGACATATTTAGTATAAATAGGAGTTGAAGGTATGAGAAGTTTTGTCTTGGATATTATTGTAATGGAGCTCTGCTCTGCTAGAGGTTGCCCCCTCGAAGAAGCAAGTGAACATTGCTCTCAGTAATCAAAGTGCTCTTTCTAGTGTTATTCGAGTATCATTTTGGTAATATTGTGCTATTGTTCTAGTTATATTGTTGTTCATCTGCCATTTCTAGCTATTTATTTCTGTTCTGCATACTTTTTAATATTTGGAATATTACAAGTGGTATCAGAGCACCTTCCTCGGCAGAAAATTGTGGGTTAAATTTTTTTCAGGGTAGAGATGTACTCTGATGTCTTTGATCTATAGATATTTGTCGTTACGTGAATAAACCCACGGTCAGGGATTCATACACGCATGAAATATAAGTGGTACTTCAGTACACATCTATTGGCCACCCTTGTAACCCCTGTTGGTACCCCTTCGAGTGGTAGCGCATTAGACATCACCTATATACAGATCGATCTAGATCTCCTGAAGCCCTCCATAGATAAATCGATTGACCACCTGACTGTTATAGTGCCACCAAGAACAACACTCGGCAAGATACTCGCTAGTACCTGGGTAGTCGGGTAGTACGACTAAGGGTATGGTCTAGCCTCCTTAGTTGGTGCCCTGATATATTGGGCCGAGTATTACTATTGGACCCCACACGTATATCAGAGAGCTATAGCACACGACAAACCCTTGTCTGTAGAACCCTTGAATACCCTAACCCTTGGGAAGGAAATAGAAATAGAACCAATAAGATTAATTGTCGTGCTATAGTATCTTTTGCATTATGGCTGCGAAATTACTACACATTTCTTCATGTTAAGCATTTGGGCATTTTGTCACTGCAGTATTCTTCAGGCCGGAGTATAACTCTGTAAGTGTAAAAAAAAAAAAAAGAGTATAGTGGTCTTTCCAGCACACTTATTTGGGACCTATTCCATTGGATTCCCTTTTTCTCCGTGATCACAGTCATGCCCTTCATTTTTCATCCTTTTTGTTTGAGTGGACCCGACCCCTTCCCAATTTCCTTATTTTTCCGCCTATCCCATTATATTTCCCTGCAAGCACTGATCGTCGTGGTACCTATCACTTCTAAGTCTTTTTTTTATGGTCCCACCCACCCATTTTTTCCTTACCCACACTTCCCCTCTTCAAATGGACACCACTCGTAACCAAGATCTCCAAAATTCTATCAATCAAGCCCATGTCTCCATCGAACATCTCACATCTTAGTTGGATTCCACCAATTCCCGCATTGACACCTTGGAAGCCAACCTCACAACCCAATTGACCTCGCTCCAGTCTGTTATCAATCAATTGTTGAAGTGCCCTACGAATCCTTCTTCATAAAAAAAACCCGATGTTGTTGATTCCTCTCAGTCTCCACATTTTCACTCCAACTCCTTTCATCATGAACCTTGTCTTCCCCGTGTAGAGGTCAATAAATTTGATGGCTTGAATCCTACAGGTTGGGTCACTCAAATGGAGCATTATTTTTCTCTGCATGGTATTACTGACGAGTTGGACAAACTTCGCTATGTTGTCCTCTATCTAGATCCTGAATGCTGGTAATGGTGGCAATGGCGCAAAAATTCACGTCACGGGTATATTTCCTTGACCCAGTTTGTTGTTGATATCTATGCCCACTTTGATACTGATACCCACTATCTAGGTCATTTGACCAAGTTGAAACAGTCAAGCACAGTGGAATACTTCATCACTGCTTTTAATCATTTGGCCTTTCGAACAGAGGGCATGTCAGATGTGTTCTTCCATGAATGATTTATCAGTGGTCTCAAGGATGAAATCCGATCCCAGGTTCTCATGGCCCGCATTCCCACTTGGTTGGAAGATAATCAACATGCTAAAGAGGCCCAACAAGTTGTTTTTTCCCAGAACAAAAAAACCCCTTTTGTTCCTCGCCCTCGACCTACTAATCCTAACCCCCCTGTTACTCCCCTCAAGGTCCAAAAACTAACTAGGGATGAAATGGTTGAATGCCAACTAAAGGGTCTTTGCTATAATTGTGATGAAAAATATTTTACGGGGCACAAGTGTAAGGAACAAAAACTATTTATGGCCATCTCAGAAGATGTTCCTGAAGAGGATGTGATAGTTCCCCTTGTTGAAGAACCCTCCCTTCTCGATGCCACCCAAGAGCCTATTGACCCACCTGAAGTTGACCCACTTATTTCCTTGCATGCCCTCACTGGCTTCTCAACCCCCCAAACGCTCAAGATCATTGGCTACATTAAGCACATGAATTCCATCATCCTTGTTGACAGTGGTAACACCCACAATTTTATTCATCGTCGCATTTCCCAGAAAACCAATTGCTATATTCGTGTTGTCAATAATTTTCAAATCATGATATCCAATGGTGGGTCCATGAAATGTGGTGGGTTGTGTGAAAATGTTTGTCTTTAAATTGTACATTGCCAACTGAAATATCATATGTTTTCCATTGACATAGGAGGTTGTGACATTGTGCTAGGTGTTGAATGGTTATGCACTTTGGGTCCCATTCTTATGGATTTTAAGGAATTAACCATGCAATTCCAACAAGCAGGACAAAAGTATCAATTCCAAGGTATCATAGCTGGTTCTCCTGAGATAATTAGTTCCCATCATATAAAAAATATTCTCAAGAAAGGCCACTCCGGTATCATTGCCCAACTCCATTCTATTCAAGTCGTTGAGACACCCTCTGTGCATCTTGACCTCCAAGCTATCCTTTCCAAACATCAAGTTGTTTTTTCCACCCCTCAGGGCCTTCCTCCTTCTCGTGGTGTTCATGATCATTCCATTCCCCTTGTTCATGGAAGTCTTCCTCCCAATGTTCTCCCTTATCACCACACCTTTTCCCAAAAGAATGAAATTGTGAAAATAGTGCAGGAATTGCTCCAAGTGGGTGTTATCCACCCCAGTACCAGCCCTTATTCTTCCCATGTGGTCATGGTACTTAAGAAATAAGGTACTTGGTGCATGTGTCCCGATTTTCGTGCCCTCAATAATCTCACCATCAAGGACAAGTTCCCCATTCATGTCATTGATGATCTCTTGGATGAACTGAGTGGTGCTCAGTACTTCACTAAACTTTATCTATGTTCTAGCTACCACCAGATACGTATGTAAGAAGCTGACATACCTAAGACTGCCTTTCGAACTCACGAGTGTCACTATGAGTTTTTGGTCATGCCCTTTGGCTTGTATAATGCGCCCTCAACCTTCCAAAGCCTCATGAATCATGTCTTCGATCCTTTTCTTCGTCATTTTGTCTTAGTTTTCTTTGATGATATTCTCATCTATTGTAAAAATTGGCAATCTCATCTTTCCCATGTGGATCAAATTCTCCATCTACTCTCGTAGCACCAACTTTTCCTCAAACAATCTAAATGTCCTTTTGGCGACTCAGAAGTCGATTACTTGGGTCACATTGTTGGAAAGGTTGGTGTTAGGGTGGATCCTAAAAAGATTGAAGCTATTCAAGATTGGCCTCACCCAAATATTCTCAAAACCTTGCGTGGATTTATTGGTTTAACAGGTTATTATTGCAAGTTTGTTAAGAATTATGGAAAGATTGCGACACCTCTCACCGCTCTCCTTAAAAATAATTATTTCACTTGGACTCCAACAGTTTTTCAAGATTTTCAAACCTTGAAGATGGTTATGTGCAACACTCCAGTCCTGGCCCTTCCTGATTTCACAAAGACCTTTGTCCTGGAATGTGATGCTTCCGGGAAAGCAATTGGTGTCATCCTTATGCAAGAGGGTCAGCCTTTGGCCTTTACCAGCAAACAACTGTCAGAGCGAAATTTGAGAAAATCAATCTATGAAAAGGAAATGTTGGCTATTCTACATGTCGTGGATATTTGGCGCCCTTATATATAGGGGAGACGCTTCCAAATTAAGACAAATCATCAAAGTCTCAAGTATTTTCTGGAACAACGCCTTTCCTCCCCTGAGAAACAAAAATGGGTGACTAAGCTTTTTGGATCTGATTATGAGATCATTTACAAGAAAGGAAAAGACAATGTGGTTGTTGATGCACTTTCCAGAAAATATGAATATGAAGGGTCTATTTTTTCTCTCTCCTTCATTGTACCAGATTGGCTCCAAGTTGTTCGCCAGGAATGGCTACAAGATTCCAAAAGTTCGCATCTGATACAACAATTGCAGTCCAATTCTCCAGTCTCCTCAGGGTACTCTTGTCTCAATGATGAGCTTTGATACAAAGGTCATTTGTATTTAAGTACACAGTCAAAACTTAAATCCATGGTACTTTCTTCACTTCATGCTACACTCACAGTTGGGCACTTAGGGTTTACCAAAACCTATGATCGGGTCAAACATTCTTTTTTCTGGGATGGTATGAAACAAGACGTTCGTAAATTTGTGGCTGAATGTGATGTGTGTCAACGCAACAAGGGTGAAACAGTCAAATCTCTCGGGATACTACAATCTCTTTTGATTCCATCTGCTATTTGGCGAGATATCTCTATGGATTTTATTGTAGACTTACCTAAATTGAGAAATAAATCAGTCATCATGGTGGTAGTTGATCATCTTTCCAAGTATTCTCATTTATGTGCTCTTCAACACCCATTTACAACCTCCACTATGGCTCAACTTTTCATGGATCAGGTCTTCAAGCTTCATGGCATGCCGCATTCTATTGTTTATGATCGCGACCCAACTTTCACGAGCAATTTTTGGCAAGAACTATTCAAGCTCCAAGGCACCCAATTGCATCTCAGCACAACTTATCATCCCCAGATAGATGGTCAAATTGAAGTGTTCAACAAGTGTTTGGAAACATATTTGAGGTGTTTTGCATCAAAAAGGAAAAATCAGTGGGCTCAATGGTTACCACTAGTTGAATGGTGGTACGCAACTTCTTACCATACAGCTACCCACATAACTCCTTTTGAAGAGGTATATGGACAAAAGCCACCATTTCTCTCATATTTTCCAGGTGTCTCGAAGGTCCAGGCTGTTGACCAAATGCTTACAGTTCGAGAGGCTATTCTCTGTACCCTCAAAGAGAATTTGGTCATGGCCCAGAATTGCATGAAGAAACAAGCAAATCAAGGTCGCTTTGAACGTCAATTTGTAGAAGGGGATCAGGTGTTTCTTCGACTGCAACCTTACAAGCAAACTTCTCTCAAGGCTGACCATTGTCAGAAACTGGCGCCCAAATTTTATGGTCCTTATACAGTTCTCAAGCGTGTGGGATAGCTGGCCTATCAGTTATCTTTGCCCAATCATTCTAAGCTCCATCCTGTTTTCATGTTTCCTTCTTAAAGAAGGTGATTGGAACTAAGTGCCAAACTCAAACCGACCTTCCTGAGTTGGATGAAGAAGGATCCATTTGGCTACAACCACAAGCAGTTTTGGACTAGTGTGAGCATCGTCTGCATCAGCGAACCATCGAGGAAGTGTTAGTCCATTGGAAAGACACAACTCCAGCAGATGCCACTTGGGAACCAACTACTATTCTGCAACAATTTCCTCATCTCAAGCCTTGAGGACAGGGTTATTTTTAAGGGGGAGGACATGTTAGGGACCTAACCCCTCACGTAGGTAGAATAATGTATTTCCATGTAATAAAGTTCAATATTAATAAGGCCTAGCAATAAGTAAATAAGTCCAATGTAAGAATACGTAATAGAAGCCTTCGCTTCTAGAAGGATCTTCCTCTAGATTGTTCTTTTGATAGACATATTTAGTATAAATAGGAGTTGAGGGTATGAGAAGTTTTGTCTTGGATATTATGGTAATAGAGCTCTGCTCTACTGGAGGTTTCCCCCTCGAAGAGGAAAGTGAACATTGCTCTCAGTAATCAAACTGCTCTTTCTGGTGTTATTCATGTATCATTTTGGTAATATTGTGTTGTTGCTCTGGTTATATTTTTGTTCATCTGCCATTTCTAGCTATTTATTTCTGTTCTGCATACTTTTTTATATCTGGAATATTACACACTAACATTTTGTAAAAGTTATTCCAGATAAAAATGAACACGCTGTAAATTTTGTCCCAATAAAAATAAAAACGAAGATGGAAAACAATATATTCATACAATTATTTCCCAATTGACAAATTTTGTGGATGAAAGGTTATAAAGATAATTTAAATTTTTTAATTTCTAAAAATAAAAAACCTAAAACTATAAATTTAATAAATTTAATTTAATATTNATATATATATATATATATATATATATATATATATATATATATATATATATATATATATATATATATATATATATATATATTTTAATTTAAAAAAAAATTAATCTGTCCAACCTCTATCAGAAGTTGTCATTTGTTAATTTGTGATTGATCAATCTTCTCTTTACATGTGTCTTGACCTTAATCGACTCGCCCTCTCCAAACCATGACTGGAGGTCATCACTCACTAAAACAAAAATATAGTCTCGTCTCTCGTTGTCATCTGTTAATTTGTGATCGGTCAATCTTCTCTTTTAATGTATCTTCGTCGACTCCAAACTACGACTGGAGGTCATCACTCACTAGGCAATATAGTGAGTATAAGATAATCCTTACATGTTGTTGTGTTGGTTTTGTCACTTGAGTGAGCAAAACAACAACACATGCATGTATAGATGAGTCTGCTAGACAAGACAAAAGTTTTGTGAGTGGGTTAAACAATCCAAACACATATGTAAACAAATAAATAAACTAAAACAACTACGAAATAAAATTTATAAAGCATGAGAAGCTTAGAACCATGAAAATCAAACAATGACCAACATAATGCTACCAATGGATCAATAGATTAGTAGGCAAAACACTGTATAGAAATTTTAGGGACTAATGAGTCCCCTCTTCCTCCTTGGGAGGGACCTTGAGTTCCCTAATTGAGAGCACTTCACTCTCTACAATGGAAGAAATGATAAATGGTGAACAAAGACAATGCCTATTCCCTCAAGATGTGAGTGGAATGGCCTATTGCAATGGTGTTTGAAGGCTCCAAAGAGAAAAGAGGATTCTCAAGGGAGAATCCTTGCAACATAACAATATTATGAAGATCTTGGTTTCTTAGTGCACCCATGGCTCTTATTTATAACATTCATACATGGAAAAATGCAATTGGTTCATAGTGTGAACAAGGGGCCTTTTAGGGAACCCTCTAGACCTTGACCAGCCTCCAAGTTGGATTTCACTCAAATATGAGAGTCAAATCATGTTGGGGGTTGGTCCATAAGTGGTTGAGGGGCCAACAAGATCCATAAATGCACCTCTTAGAGGAATGCACGACTTTTCTCGTGAACAGTCGCACATTTTGTGCATAGTGCGTGCTAAGGCCTGTGTTGGCCTACACATTGTGCATGTGCTCCCTTTGATGACTTTGCACATTTCAATTTTTGACCCAATTGTATATTTTTTTCCCTTTTGAATGCATTTTAGTGTTGTAGGTGGACTAATTGTTGTTGGCATTGATGTGTTCTTTAACCATTTATGTGCAATGTTGTAGACGATTTTTCAATGATAATAGATGCCTTCTTATGTGTGAGGTTAGGAGCATATGTATAGCCTAAATACATCAATGTTTCTTTTCCTGAGAGTGCCATTGTGATGAATAGTGAAGAGAGAAACTACAAGAGTGATCCACAGGAGGGAGAGGGAAAATTGTGGGACCCAAACCTTTCTCTAAGGAGAAAAAGGAAAATATGTGTACAAACGAAGCGGGCATGCCACATGCTCGTGTCATGTAACCAAAATGTGAGACTATAACCGAAGATGGATGTTAATGTAGATAACTGCAACACCCTCAGGGGGGTTGATAATGACATATAACAGTTCTAAATGGTGAACGGACTATGAAGGGAGGCAAGGATGATTGTAAGAAATGTCATTGACTCATAGGCATTGATGGCCTAACAAATTCAGAGGTCTTCGGCTGGTATGAAACAAATGCAATAGTCGCATAGTAAGACCCACCGTAACATGGGAGTTTGTTGAATTTGAATGTTATGGGGGTCAACGACATCATAAAGAAATGATGATTCTCTCTGTGTCGTCTGGGACTCCTCATTGTAAAGGTAATGAGAGTCAAGATATTTCCGCCCTTCTGGAAACTGTGATGGTGTCGACAGAAAGGGAGGCCCGACGCCAAGAAGAAAGGGGCTTCTTGAAATCCACTGAGTGAGAGGTGATATCAGGTACTGACGGGTAACATGAATGAAGTCAAAGTATTGTGAGACTCAAGACTTCCCTTGGTTGGGGATTTTGAACGATGAATGGTAGCAATCGTAAAATTGAATCTAGTGTCAGGGGGATGACTAGATATGGGGTTAAATTGTGCCAGAGGCTAACAAGGTGGACAAACTCAGAGATCATGGGTACGTGGACTTGGGATACTCGAGGTTTGTGAATGATGTTAGAATAAAAGAGTGGATTCCCCAACCAAGGGCGACATGGGTTTCTTTGCCAGAAAGAAGAAGGCCATCAAAGATGACGACGAAAAAGCTATGTATATGTTTTTTCTTTATAGCTAGCAGAATCAAAAACTAGTTTGGGCACGTACTCGTGTTACACGTGGTCATGTTATCCAACTACTACCACTATAACCTCTAGGTGTGCCTAGTTGCGCCACGCATTACACACTAGATTAGTTGGGGGGAGTTGAACTCAAGACCTCTTTGGAACTTCATTTTCACGGCACTTGCTAATTGAGCTGCCCCCCGGGGGGAAAAAGCTATGTATGTGTTGTAAACAAAGACTTTATATAATTACCAAATAAATAAATAATGAATTGGGTTGATTTTACAGATACAAAAACGGGTTCCCAAGTGAAATATGGCTCGGCCTGTGAGGGCGCAAGTTTGTGAAAGAGAACTGGTGGAGGATGGGGGGCCCATGGGTGGGTTTCTATATTGGGTAAATGGATGGAGGACAATCTGCAGATGGGAAAACTAATGGTGGATGTAATGGAGGGCTAATGAAACTATGAAGATGCAGTAAAATAAAACCTCAATGATATGACCTGGGAGTCCATTGGGAAGGTGTTGGGCCCCAACAACCCCCTTTTTCGTTTTTTAATCAAAATCTAGGGTCCCTCAAAATTTTACTTGGATTCTTCGTTTTTTTTTCCTTTGACTTGATTGGATTGGTATTGGTTTTATTTGTTTCGAGGTTGGTTTGAGTTTATATTCTTTTCTTTTGTTTGGTTTGAATTTCATGAAATTCAAATGTCATTTCGTTTTTCTTTCTACAGAGTTTTGATGTTGATGGACGAGCTTCATAATTTGGGAGTTTGTTATTACCTCTTCCTTATTGAATTGATCTCCTGTGAGAATGGCTTGATTGAAGACATGGATTAATAACAATGATTTTACGGTAGAAAGTTTATTGCAACACATCTTTTCTATGACATTTTTTCACATTTGATCAAATTTGAATGAGGGAGAGACGAACATAGAAATCTTTATCTAAACAAAAACATCAATTTTTATCAACTATTTACTTTCGTTTAAATTATGATTATGTTTTCGTTTTTTGCTCATTAGCAATCATTTGCACAAAATCATTTGGTAGGTTTAATTAATTAAATTCTTTTGTTAGTTTACATCTCATTTCAAAATAAAAAATAAAAATAAAAAAAGAATTATCTATCATTTGTTTGATTTTGTGAAAACCCAAAATTAATATTTTTCTTCTCTCCATCAACTTGAAGCTTCTAGAATTTTAAGATCATATTTGAAAGGAAAATATAAACAATATTTGTTTACAACTTATAGTTAGCTTTTAGTTTAAATTCATTTTAATTTTATTGTTTTAGATTTTGTTTTATTCACAATTTTTAGGTTATTAATTTGGTTTCTTTTTGTTTCACAGGTTTCTATTATCAGTTATTTGGTACGAATCTGATCATGGCTTGATTTAATTATCTAAATACGTTCAAGATAATTGATCCAAAAATAACCTTGGATTGTTGCAAATAATTTATGAGCAACAACAGATAAGATTTGGAAATGCGTTCAAGAATAGACAAACAATTTTGCGGAACTGATTGCAGCCAAACCGTGAGGAATCTGAAGAAACGGTTGAAAACCCATATGCAAAATGGACCCATTTAGCTTACCTTGGAGATTTCCCCCCAAAAAATTCACGATTTGAGAGATATGTTTGTTTCTTTACGAGGCAAATTTCAGGTGGTGGAAATTATTAGTGACGCCCAAACTGTTCATTCATTGCATAAGTATATGAGAAAGTTCAGGGCCTGAAGAGATCCAAGAAATTGAGAGGAGGATTTTTATCCTTTATTTTTTGTATATTATTTATTTTTTAAACTTTTTCTTCTCAAAAGGAGTAACGAATGGTTGGAATTTTGGGAGAATGGACCAGTAATTTCAAAGAAGAATATGAAATTCTAGATTGTTTCATGGCTTTTGTCCTGTGAGTAAAATGGTTTTGTTTTCATTATAATATCTTCATATTCTTTGAGTAATTGATTATGCATTGATTTAAATTAGCTTTAGTCTGTTTTATCA
>ML787030.1:318832-346873 GCA_009831015.1 Picea engelmannii
GAAGTTTCCTGAAGGGTGGGTGTATGTAACAACCCTAGTTAAATGATTGCTTAAGGTTTATCAAGTATAATTAATTAGATAATTAACTGTCCCAATATGTTTTAGTTAAACAATGATTATTTATTAATAATATTAATTAATTAATTAATTATATCTGTTGATTGATTAATTAATTAATTAATTTACTCATTAAAGGTTTGGGTAATGAATTAAAGGGCTTAATAACTTTAAATTATTTATTATAAGACTTTACATATGCAGGGGGGGAATGAAGCATTGAGTGGAGGGATAAGGTAATAAATGGTAGGATAAGGTAATGAATGGAGGGATAAGGTGGGTGGCATTAAAGGAGGGTAAGGAGTCAGTGAATGGGGGGAGATATGATTGGGTAGAGGCTTGCGGGAAGGGGATTATGAAAAATTGGGAGGAGAGGACTGTATTTTGTTGTTGGATATTTTTCTGGTTTTGGGAGTTTGGTTTTGGAGATTGGGTGAACTGTTGCAGGGGGCACTAGGTTGCTAGGAGTTTTGGACTCAGGGGCTAGGAATCCTCACGGAATCCTGGAGCTAGGGAGCCAGATAGGCTGCTCCTAGTTGGCTGGGTGGTTAGTCGATTTTGGGCAGGGTTTGGTCAAAGCATCAAGCAGAGTCTGGGCAGACCAGCAGAGAGGACAATCAGAGGTCGAGAATTTAGCATCAGACAAAAGTATTTTTATGTACGCATTCTCATGAACATGTGATGGTTATTTATAATTATTAGCATGTTGTTATTTAAATTTATGTTGCTTATATGTTGAATGAAAGAAATTACTTATTGTTTATGCGTCAAAGTAATCTTATCTGTTTAAATTTATGAGTTTTATTAGGCTTAATTAAATCAGGTCCTTACATCATCTCTGTATATGACCAGGAGAAAATATCCTGGTATTCCTGAAAGAGCGCTTTGTAAGCAATGAGTTCTTCAGGGGAGCATGCAACGTCAATGGTGATTTCTTCTACGATTCATAATTTAATGGAAATGTCAATATTGACAATGGGGGATATGTTGGCCATGTTTCCCTCTTCAAAAGCATCGGGGAAAAGGATAGGGTTATTGAACTAGTCAATATGCCCCGGAGGAATAAAATCCTTGGTTTCGATTGCGTATATGGAAGCGTGGATAGAAGGGTGAAAGTCTGCCTGTGAAAGAAAAAGTGCTCAATGATGGAGTGCATTCCATGGGAAATCAGGGGTGGTTAATTCCTCCAAGATATCTTCGTCACAGTGGAAAATGTGAGAAGACAAGGGATCCTGTGCGATGGAAAGAGAAACCATCGATGGGTGAGTGTTGTTTTCCTCCAGTGATGCAGACATAGAAGGGATATTGTGCACATGGTGTGAAGGTTCACTTGACATGAACTGAATGTCATGATATTGTGGAGGGTTCCCCATTCACGTGGAAATTGACGAAGAAACGTAACAAATTTCAGTGATGTGAGCAACAGTTTGGAGAGCCTGAGGGGGCCCAGGCAGGGATGTTTGGCGTACTGCGACTAATTTTTAGCAGAATTGAGGTAGAGTCGGTTAATGATGGGTGTAATGGCCATATTCCAAGCATATGGCGCAAGTGAAATTGGTTTGTCACCCTTTCTTGTGTGTGGTTGAGGACTCTGTAGTAGCAGTTGAAGTACTAGGTGGAGTGGTGAGCAATGGGGTTGCTCAAGGGAGTTGTATGAGATTGCGCAACTTGGGAAGAGTAGGACATCTATTATTGGGGTGTCCTTCTCTTTCACATAGTGCACAGGGAGGTTGAGCTCGGGGTGGAGAAACAACCTCATTCTTCCTTCGTTTTCCCCCAGTGGTGGTGTTGCCCCCAACTAGGGGTGTCGGTGGAGTGGCATGAGATTGTACTGGGGTCTGCATTGGTATTCCCTTTGCCTAAGGAGGGAGAGATGGGGAAGGTACCATGGCAAGTGGATGAAGATACCATATAGGGATGGCAAGCACCATGTTGGGAAGTGTGAGAGTGGATACTACCTATAATGTGTGGACTCCAGGTGGTGGGTAGAAGAAGGGGATTTGGGTAATGTCTTGAGGGACTGTCTCCCAAACCGGTATTTTTCCCTGGAAGGTGGGGGGGGGGGTGAATCCTGGACAAGTGGTTCGGTGGTAGCTTCAGGGAATTACTGAGGTAGTAGTTCTTCAACTGGTGGAACTTCGATGTGGGGAGGGGCCTCTGTGATAGGAGCAGTGTCTTCGATATCGGTTTCGTTAGAAGAAACTACACACACTTGCGCTGAACCATAAGGATGTAGGAGGGGTGGTGCTCCATGATAAGTCCCTAACAAGTGGGGGTCCTTGAATATTCTCAGACCCATGTTGATGACAGAAAACGTGTCTAAGCTAGTTCAGACAAGGGGGAGGATATTATCAATGTTGGCGGATTGATTAGGCTCATAATGTGTAATTTGGTCGATGGTGACGATTTTCCCGTTATGGGGGAACATCATCATATGAAACACATAAAAGGCTACAACCTTCATAACATACATGTAGCTACACTCGAACAAGATATTGTAATCAAGGGGGGCATCGATAAACTCAATGTCGATCAAGATGGTTTTTCTCTCGAGTTTGACGAGGACATTTTGGAAGAGCCCTTCAGGGGACGATGGTCGATCGTCATAATCTCTAAGGGTGATGGTATATGGTACTAGCTCAGGTGAGCCGAGTTTTTTCCATACGATTTTGGACATGATTCATGTGGATGCATCTTCATCGATGATACATCAATGAACCGTGATGTTATGGATCTTAACTAGTATCTGAAAAGCTACCAGGACAGGAAGGCGTGGCTCCCCATTATCGAGATCAAAGATGATGAGTCGAGTATCAGCTAGGTCGACTGCCCCCAAGGCGGAAAGAAAGGATTTCTATTGGGAGGGACATGTTTGGAGGACCTCCAACACAGACATGGTTGCAGGGGATTGAGCTAAATCATTGTCTAGACTGTAATTATGGGTTTCCCTAGCATGAGGGTTATGTACATTCCGCCATAAAGGTATGCGAGGTGTATGAGGATTGGGGTCAGTGTTAGGCTGTGAAATAATTAAGGGTGGTTCGGGTATTTCGGGAGTTGTTCCCGATGTGGAGAGGGAAGATTCAGGAGGGACTCCATATTGACGACCGCGAGTTTGCAGAAGATCCTCTTCCTCACTGGTAAGGAGGATATTACGGTCAACTGGATTTCCGGGTTGAGTGGGGCTCGGGTTTTGATACTGCCCTATTTGGGGTGGAGCAGGGTGTACCTCTTTTTGGGTATTCATAACACCCTAATTTGGAATAAGATTTTTAAATACAGCCGAAGGTGGTGGTTGCAAATACTGTTGTGGGGCCTGCTGGGGGGCAGGAAATGCTGGAGGGCATTGAGGATTCATGGATGCTTTCATCCATTTGAAATCGACAATTTGGGGGCAATGGTGAGTATAGTGCCCATACTCGTCACATAGAGTGCAAGGGAAGTTAGTCTTGAGTTTGTTTTTCCTCCCTTGGCATGGTTTATTATTATTCTTTCCCCCTTGGGGGTTTTGGTTGCCTTGATTCTGGTTGCCCCCAGCGGGTGGATTTTGTTGGGGTTTATTGACTCCTGGTCCTGGGTTGTTATTGTTTCGGTTTTTTCCTTTCTTTTTGGAATTATTTGACGGATGAGCCGGATTTTCCATATTCAATTGTTCAAAAGTCTGAATCTGTGAATGGGAGAGGGTTGAACAAAATTAACCCTGGCATATTGTGGGGGACCAGGAAATGGAAAATATGGATTATTTTGAGGAGACGATCGATATGGTGTGTAGAAAGTTGAGGTACTTACACTACTGTGAGGATTGTATGAAGGGGTTGATGGTGAACTTGTACTGGGTTGAGAGAACGGATGCATCATAGGTACTGGTGGGGGTGCCCCCAACGATTGAGAGGGCCCAATAGGATGTGATTGTTGGTGAGGGGGAGGAGGGTAATAGAACGTCCCTCCATATGGTTGCGGATATGGATTTTCCCCATAATTAGGTGATGGGTGGATGTAAGGGTTGTGGTTTACCATAGAACCAATCAACCCATCCACAGCGTGAGAAACCCCAGGTTTGTCCTGGCCAAATGGTAGGGGTCTAGGTGCATCAAGAAATACTATGTACAAGTAATCTGATTGAGCATATATGAGGTCAAATTGTTGGGCCTTACTGATGGCCTCTTCCTCTGATTGAGGAAAAGTGGACACTACATATTTGGAAATCACAGAGACGAGCAATTTAAGAAACCAATCAAGACGTTGTTCTCTAATGGTTTCAACTTTACACAAACTACGTCGCCGACACCATTCATGGATGTGGTCAGCGATATGGATATCAGTGGTTTGTTTGAACTTAGAAAGAAGTTCTAACCCACTGTCATGATGAACTGGTAGTTGGAAAAAGGAAAAAAAGGCCTTGGCCAATGATTCAAAGGTCGCATGGGACCCCGATTTTTGGTCCACATACCATTTGGATGATGCATTAGTGAGATTTCTTTGGAATAACCTTAAGAGGATGAATCATCCATGATGTTGTTTGAAGAGAACCATAAGTGGAAGGTCATAACATGGTTGGAAGGATCATCTCTCGATTTTCCTTTAAACTTTGGGATGTCAAAAGGTAACTTGGTAGGCATATTGGGCCAAGTAGCATCATGAAAAATGGGATCATTCGTGAGTTTGGTTAAATCATGAATGTTGAGGGATGTCAAGTATGGAATAGGGAGATTTGGTGGAGAATTAGCTCCATCCATCACGTGTGTAGATAATGGACTTGTCCCTTGAGGGGGATTTAGTGGGTGTGTACTTCTTCCTTGAGAAGAAGTTTGACTCCCGCCTCCTTGTGAAGGAGAACTAATAGATGGATGGCCTTGGGTGCTTGATCCAAGCAAAGTGGAACCAAGTAAAGTTGATCCAAAAATAGTAGCACTCACAGGGGTGTGAGATGGTTGAGCCGGTGAGTTGGCAAGACTAGGAACCCCTCCTAGAATAGGAGGAAGATTTTGCAAGCGTCTAGAACGACGGGGATTCTGTGGGTCCCCTATGATTCTAACTAGCAAAGTGAATGTGTGCAAATGGTGACAAGAGAAATAAATGAACAAGTGATTTTATAATTTGACCATCACAACATACTATAACTCATAATGGCATGTAATCAAATGAACATCATACATACATCATTGTAAAGTAAACAAGCATGTGGATAGGTGGAGTTTGTCCACGTGGGGGAACAACAAATAAAATTTGTGTCCTAAAAGACGTAACATCCTTCCTCTCAAATAACACTGGACCTTCCAAGAGCACTCAACAATGGTGTCTGAAGCTGCCAGAAGAGGAACTAGTGAAGGTTGAAATAGTCAGTTATAATGAGGGGTAGAGGGTGCATATCCCGAAAGAGCTGGCAATATTTCCAATAGCCACACAAAATCCAACCAAGGTGCGATTGCATCCCACAATCGCCACATGTGTAGATATCCTAAGTTTGGCCACTAAGTACCTCGGTCAAAGTGCGACATTTAGATTTTCGGCCTCAGAAATGGGTCACGGGATGGATTCTCTTCCAAGAGTTGGGTGACTCAAGGAGGGATGTGCAGAACAATCGGACGTCGGCCTTCGATCCTTCACGGGTATCTCCCTGCCTTGCGGTGGAGGAACACTTGAATTGGAGGATTTTAAAAGTTCCCTATTTCTCAACTTCTAATGTTTGAAAATGTGAGAACCTGATAACGGGGGGTTATTTGGATGCCTACCCCCAAAATCCTACTTAGACTAAAAAATTCTTTTAGCACCCCTTGTGGAGGAAATTTTAGTGTGTTGGTTAGAAAATTTTTGATGTGGTGGACTGAGAGATTGGAGGTGTGAACCAATCTCGTTTGAATTAAATGGGTGTGAAAAATTTCCAAGAGAAGTAGTAGGATCTTTCATAATTTCCTTTGGAGAAATCCTACTTCGACCTCCACTATTCTAGTAGAAATTATGTGTGTGAGGAGTGGTTTTTGTGTGCAAGAAAGTGACAAAGTGTGCCAAGATTTTAATAAGTTAGATGTGAGATTGCAACTTGTGGACTTCTTGTGGTCCTTACAAATCTTCTTACCTAGCTTACTAAGTGTCTTTAGTATAACCTCGCGGAATATTTAAAGCCGTAAAGAACTAGTAAGGTGGACATGTGGATCCTTTACAAATATTTTAAACTCCCTAAATGTTGTTTACACTAAGAAAGCTTTAAAACTATCCTAGATTGCAAGGATGTGGGCATGTATGGGCCCATTACTTTGATCTTTAAACTTCCCTAGATTGTGATGTAAACTAAGAAAGCAATTTAGAAACTATCTTAAGTTTGCAACATGTGGGCATGTATGGGCCCTTACAAAACTTTAAGATGATTTCAAAACTAAAGAGGAACCCTAGGGGGGCTTTGTCATCTCCTAAAGATTTTTTTTAAGGGATATGAAACTTCCTCTTAACCTCCTTTCTGATTCCCAAGATCACACTAGGGTGCGAGGGAAGAGCATACTCAAGGGTCAAAATTGGTTTCCAGTCCCAATTAAAGTGATTTGTGAATGAAAGTAATAACTTCAACTTAAAATTTTACAAGCCAAATGAGTCATCCATGTGGCAACAAAAGCAAAAAGAGAAGAATATTGTTTCTTTTTTAACCCCTAAGTGCCTATGTTAGCTAACCTTTCATATGGTAAAGGAGTCTAAGTGTAGTGTAGTTGCCTTACAAAGTGCTAGGAAATAAAAATCTAAAGGCTAGGGGCCCTCAAATCATGTAAAAAACCCTTACAATTTTGAAAATCTGGACTTATGCGCGGGTTACAATTTTGTCAGGTGCAAAGAGGGCACACAATGTGTAGTGTAAAGAGTCTTGTTTCATGCAGAGTGTGAGTCTGTGGGAAAGAATCCCGCGCACTTCCTGTCACGCATCGGGGGAGAAATTTCCAAGTGAAATACTACTTTCTCAGCTCAGAATTTTGACTTTGGCAGGTTGGGCTAGGCCGATTTTGGTACCTGCAAGACAAAACAATCAAAATGAAGTGCTCAAAAGGCTCAAATAGGGAGGAATTTGATACCGATCCCTAGTATGGTCGCCAATCCATTGTGTTGGTTTTGTCACTTGAGTGAGAAAAACAACAACATTTGCATGTCTAGATGAGTTTGCTAGACAAGACAAAAGTTTTGTGAGTGGGTAAACAAGCCAAACACATATGTAAACAAAGAAATAAACTAAAACAACTAAGAAATAAAAGTTAGAAAGCATGAGAAACTTAAAACCATGAAAATTAAACAATGACCAACATAATACTACCAATGGATCAATAGATTAGTAGGCAAAACACCGAAGAGAAAGTTTAAGGACTTATGAATCCCCTCTTCCTCCTTGAAAGGGCTCTTGAGTTTCTTAATTGAGAGCACTTCACTCTCTACAATGGAAGAAATGACAAATGGTAAAGAAAAACAATGCCTAATCTAAAATAACACTTATTTTAATTTAATTATACTATGAAATTTTATAAATATGATTAATATAAGATTTTGGAAACTTTAATTAATTATTACTATTACTTTTATTTTCAAGATATTTAACATATGATTCATTATCAATACTAAACTATATAAATGGCTATCATGAATATAAACCATATAAAAAAATGTAAGAATACAACAACATGCAATATTTATGATTTATGAAATAAAGCAAAAAAAAATTAAAACCTTCCTACTTATCACAACTTCCACGACAATCTCCTCCACAATTGTGTTCCCTAATTTCAAATTCGAGTAGGAGACACACCAATGAGATGTTAGCTTTGAGGACTTGGCTAAACTTACTAAACGCTTTTGGATCTTTTGGATCTTCAGTGGTTAAAATTACATCTAAGATTCTCATCAATCTTAGCTCACAACCCTAGCTCTCACTTGTAAACTTTTTTTAATTGTTTATTTTCATTTATGGGCAATGATCCTCCTCTTCATCAACACTTACACTTGTCATATCTCTCCTTTCATTATTCATATTCTCAAGTTTCCATACATCAATTTCCAGCCCAAGTCATTTTATTTGGGCATTCAATGAATAAAGCGTTGTTATTTCAAATCAATTTCACATAAAAGTATTTGTATGAAAAAAAAATTCATTCCTCCAAAAAAAAAAGATACCACAGTCCAAGATAAACATGATGCTTTCAGTGGATCTGCACGCTTCAGTGATTCAAATTTGATTTCTAGCAACACACTCTCAGTTGTGGATGTTTTAATCTTGGAATGGTGGCACCTCCTTTCTCACTGGATAGCGGACAACTAAAACAAACGGATGAATTATGAATCCTTCTCACACTCAAACAAACATTCAAAACTCACACAACAAACTATTCTACTTGCATTTTTGTGGGCCCTCCTTTAAGGGAGTCAATTTGCAAATCAAGATACACACCAAAAACTATTTTGCATTAAGTATAATCACAATGTAAATACAATTACAAGTAACTTAAGATAGATAGTTATCTTAACTACACAATCTAGATAGTTGAGATAATCTCTCAACTATCCATAACAAACTCAAATCCAAACCAATTATATTGTAAGCGTTATTTCAACATGATAGATAGTGTAGTATTCAATGGACATAAAAAAACAAGATACACTATTAATCATTGGTAATGTGTTTGGAAAATAATTCAAAAATTGTTGGAAATACATATTAAAGTGGTTGAATTTGTACAATTTGAGTGTCCCATAAATTCTTATTTAACAAAAAATCGCATCTATTTATTTATTTAACAAAAAATTGGGATTTCACCAACAAATATATAATCTCATTTTGAAGATGATTGCACAAAATAAAAAATAAAAATATTTAAACTCATACTTTCTAACCAAGTAGGTTAATTTGGGAGCAAACAGACCCGCTTTTCAAGCAAAAAAATAAGCCTAAAAAATCAAAGTTCTAGGTATTTCAAAACCTTACTTTAAGGGTTTTACCCCATTTTAAACCAACCCATATCCTCAAAAAAATCAACCAAAATTCTAGGAAATTTAAAACCACACCACCCCAAAAAAAAAAAAAAAGAGTAAACACTATTCCCAAGTTAGCGCACTCCCTTTCTACCACTATATCACCACCAGATTTGAAGTGTGTATTGTTAGAGAAACATGTGTGAAAATTCACTTTTTTAAACAATGAATTACTTTTCTTAAAAAATGAATGACATGTGTGAAAATTTGACAAAAGAAACCATTACTTTTCTGACAAGTGGTGGATATCCTTCCAAACTAACCGGAGGTGGGGATAGGAGAGCGCTAACTAAGAAGCTGGCAAATATGAAATGCAGGCTTGCACAACCTGGGATAAACACAATTTAAACTATTTTGCTTCTCGGTAAATTAGATCCTGGAAAAAATGGAACTCACCATAAATTTGAGTGCCCCGGGCTTGGACATCACTGCATTAATGGCATTTTCCAGGGATAATATCCTTCGAAAATAAGTAACCTTGCATTTAATTGGCCTTTTTACTTCCCCTTTTCAAATTCAGACCACCAATGTTTAGCGGAGAAGAGGAGCTTCGTGGAGGGAGAAAGATGGCAGAGGTGGAAGAGGAGTACTCAGGCCCAACCGGGTTATATGAATTGCCTGAGGATACCAGAGAAGAGATATTGGCGTTGCTGCCACTTGAATGCCTCTGCAGATCTCGCAGCGTTTGCAAGGACTGGAATGCCCTCTTCTCATCCACTAAATTCATAACTAGTAGATGGGCTGAGGCGCCTCCAAATAAAAAGCCATGGTTGTTTCTGTGCAAACTCAATTCCCAAATGGGTGATTGTTCAATGGATTCTTCCGCATATTGTTTCTGCACACGGACATGGAAGACCGGCATCTCGCTCTCCTTCCTTTCAGAGGGAGACGAAAAGGTGAAGTATAGAGCTTATTWCTCTGGATCGGCCCAAGGCCTGTTYTTGCTGGATATCYCTGACGGTAGATATGYCGTCTGCAATCCTCTCACCCAAGCGTTTTTTAAACTCCCCCCCATGTCATCCATAGAGGTCCTTCTGACGAAAGGCATTGTGGCCTGGAATGTGTGCAATCAAGAGACCTACAAAGTGGTGGCTGTGGGATTGTCCCGTCGGAGTAATGTAATGACAGTGGAAATCTACGACTCCTCTGAAAAGTCATGGGGGATTGCTGGACACCTACCCGAGAATTTGATCGATTTCGGTCTATCGCGGGGTATTGTCTTATGCGATGGCTTCTTCTACTGTATAACAGTCAATCGCTCGGGCGGGATGGGTGTTTTGGGTTTCAGTATCCGAGACATAGGTAATGGCTATACCATGTGGGCTAAGCGGCTCACCTGTGGGTCGCGGATTCTACTCGCTGGGGGCGTAGGGCAAAAGAGGGGCTCCTCTTTGTACACTGTGAAGAAGATTATTGAGGTAATTTTGTGGGAGTTTCAGAAGGACTCAAACTCGAACTCTTCCTGTTGGAAGGAGATCGCAAGGATGCCTCCATCACTGCGCGAAGTGTTTCAGAGGAATTCATATTTTGATTCGTTTGAGTGCGTAGGAGTGGGAGATTGCATGTGCTTCACATCCGGGCGATGTATGGATGTGGCTGTTTACAATTTAAGCAAAGAGACATGGACTTGGCTTCCAACGCGCACAAGTATAGATAGAGGGTATGGGCATCCGCGTGTCATGGCCTTTAAGCCTTGGAATCCGCGTGTCATGGCCTTTAAGCCTTGGAATATGTAACTCATTGGAATAACTCATTGGAATCCGCGTGTCATGGCCTTTAAATCTAGGCCCAATATGAAGGTCGGGTCCTAATTCTGTATAAGTGGAATGTGCACAGGCTTGTTCGTGTTGATGCGAGTGCCGTGAAAATTTCCAGCCTGCTATGATCGCTCTTGACATCGGGGAAACTTCCTGTAATCAGTTATAAATATACAAATATTCCATACATGCTATCCTTTCAGACTCAGCGCATTTCGGTTCCATCCCTTTGAAAAATATGCAAACCAATGAAATTTTCCATGCCTTAAGTTGGATGCACATGAATTAACGATTCAGTCATATTGTCGTGAAAAGTCTTAATGGGGGTTGGAACACCCATTTTGAGACGCAGAATTGTGATTACTTTTTCCCTTTGAAATAACAATGACCATCTTCTATAGGGCTTCATAAGCTTCTATAGAAGCTCTCATTCTACAAAGAGATCAAATTAGCTTTGTTGGCTACTTTCAGCTCAAGTGGGACTAGAGAGAGGGGTTGCATGAAAGGAGAGAGGGGTTGCATGAAAGGCTTGGAGACTGAATGCTAGGTTTTGAGATTGAGATCAACCCACAAAAACGGCGCCTCATGTGGTTATTGTTATTTTTTTGTTGGAGCGTATGACTCACGTCCACCATGTGAATGCATATTTTCCCAAATCCCATGTTCGTTCTTTTTCCTAAAACATCCTCTGATGTAGTCATTGGGCGCCTTTGAGAACCAACGCAGCTACCATAGTGACATGGCACGGTGATAGGAAGGGTGCTCATTTTTGGGATTTACGTTGTAATTTTACTAAATTAGAAAGCAACTGATAATAGGATTAGCACAGCCACTCAAAACCGTGGTTGATGAACACTGAAAGGCGATGCCAAAGCTTGCTCCCGCAGGTTAATGGTTGTAATGGCCGGAACCCTAAACGCTTGATGATCTGCACCCGTAGCAATGGCCTTCCCTCCCCATACTGTTATAGTCTTCCACCTTCCGTGATCCAATATGAAACGCGTGGACAGCCGGAAAATGAAACGTGCCTACAGGCAGAAAATGAAACGCGCGGACAGTGGAAGAAAGCCAGAAAATGAAACGCCCGAACAGTGGAAGAAAGCAGTGAATCTAAACGTGGTAATCCCAAAGATTAATCATTTAAAAGTGGCAATCATATTCTCAATCATATACTGCTATAGTAATTTCTTAATATGATTAGGTAAATGTTAAAAAGTAAACAGGGTAAGTGGATGCATTCAAAAATACAAGAAAGTTATGAAGAGTAAATCACATTCATTGATTTAGAAGGACGATTAAGAATATGCCAGCCTCTTTAATTCTTCAATTTTTAGCCATCAGATTATAGTTTTAGATTAAAAAGTAATTAATTGTGCCCATTATCAATAAGTGTAAGCTTAATTAAGATGCTATATTATTGTATCATGCCAAACTTGTTGCTTGGAACAAAATTCAGGTTATGGTGGCTTAGCGTGATCTTTGAGGCAATGGACGGTTCTTTAATGAGTTGCCATTTTTCTATTGAAGAACAAGTACATCAAGCAGATGATGGGAATCTTGTTCGAAAGGTTTTCATTCTCCAAATCATTAAGATACATACGCCTGGTACCTTGAAGACATCGAGGTTGACTGGAGATTCAAAAATAAACTCATGCCCACTGGAGAGCATGTTGTAAACCTTGCCGGCGACTTCGAAGCAGTTCAATTAACTTATTTGATCACTTCGGAGAAGTTCCAATTAACTTCGCTGATTATTCAGATGAAAACTTTGTATCAACCTCACCGGTGTTCGTCGGACTTCATCACCTTAACCTTCCCTATCTCATTAGAGACATTCTTCTTAATTTCTCCGGTATCAGAGAACTTCCTTTTAATCTTTCCGAGGGCATAAAATCCATTTATTTAATGTGTTCCGGTCTCAGATGTTTGTATTAACTTCGCCGATGATATTGGTTAAATAGCTTGTAAGTGCTTCGATTGGGAACTTATTGCACATTGGTACCTGGGCACTATAAAAAAATTTCTCCTCTTCATGGCACGAAATTCCACAATGATTTAAATTTAATTTAAATTAAAATCATTTTGTTAAAATTAACTTATTTAAATTAAATTCTTTAAATCTAAATTAATGATAGCATAGCCCAAGTGTTATTCCAGACGATAATGTTATCTTCTTTAATGATCATGACAATAATTTAAAAATATCGAACTTCGAAAACCTTTTGTGAAGGAGGAGGAACATCTTACTCGAGCAGTTTTGCACGATGACATGGACGCGGAGCAAGGACAGTTTACCGATCACCTTAAACCTTATGCAAATGCTATTGCAGAAGAATTTTAATTCTCATAACTTTTTCATATGATGTCAGATTGGAGTATTGTCTTTTGCACTATTAAAAAAACGCGAGGCACTTATGGCAATCCAACTAATTGTTCCATACAAACATCTCATCTGTGTAACGACCGATGTGATTGGTTCGGGCAAGAAACCCTAGGCGAATCATTCTGGTATTATTTCTAGGCATTAGATTTCATAAGTTGTGTTGGAATTACAATCGTGAAAATCATATGATTGGTCTATTTCCAAGAACAAAAAAATTGTTTTGACGAATGAGGAAAAATTGACATCAAAAGCATTTTTTAATGAAAGTTTGGGTCCCGCTTTTGTTGTCGCTTTGTCCAAATTAAATTTTGTCACTTTCTGTGTCATTTGTGATACATAGGATCTTAGTTCACTCATTGAAACTAATGTAATATATCAAGGGAATAGAAATATAAGTCTGGAAAAATGACCAATTAACATTCGAGGAGCTTAACATGGTTTTGGGGCCAAGGTGATTGATTTTCCTTCAAGATATATTTTAGAGCCAACGTAAGACCAATAGGTGTTGTGGTTAACCCATATTATGCTATATGGTACTTTCACAATCAATATTTAGTCATAAAATCAAGAAGCGTGAAATAAACAAGTTGTTACGATGTGCGTGATGAAAACTACTAGTGGCACAGTAAAATTAATTACGACTACAATATGAAGTGGATTAGGTGAGATAGTAAATAAGTGACCAAATATATATTTAGGCGTGGAGAGCTTAGTCATTGGAAATGTTAGGAGAATGACTAACGGGTGCAACAAGAAGGATCTAAGCTGGGAGGAGGATAAGATAGGTCTCAAGATGAAGGAATTTATTGTTGGTTGGGTCGACGTTGGTGAGACAAAGAAGATCATCGTTGATGCACTCAGTGTTGATGAAAGGTCTACGTCCTTCTGTTGGTGCATCGACAAAAAAAGAGGGAAACTCATCAATCTAGTAGTGCATCGGTGAGGGAGAGACGATGGAGTTTATCAGAGAGAAAGGGAGGAGAGTTGTCGATATACAACGTATCAACAAAGGTGGAGGAAGTCAGTCGGTGAAAGACATTCACACAATGAATATAATCATGTGAAAATTATTGATGTGTTGGCGTTGATCGGGAGAAATTCACCGGTGATAAAGATGTATGTTAGTGAAGTTTAGGGGAAGCACACCAATGTATTAGCCAAGTTCAAAGGAAGGTGGCATACGTATCGACAAATAAGTCCCCAACGTGCCAATGTGTAAGTGGAAGAAATGATGAAATCTCCAGTACTATATTATATCGGTGCAGGAAGAGAGAACTCGACGAAGTGCGGATCGATGAGTCAGAGTGATTTGAAGAGAAACTGGAAATGGTAAAGAAGGAAGAATGGGAGGAAAACTTACACATAACCACTTGTATGAGAGAGAGAGTGCGAGGGTTCCAATAGGAAGTTTTGAAGAGGGGACCAATTTCTTCTCTTAGAGCGACAATAATAGAAGAAAATTTGGAGGTTGTTGTGCATACGCAACACCCATCTAACACCATCTTGAAGGATTTTGATAGAAACATGTTTTAGCCTCATGGCATTATTCTCACATTGCCAATTGAGTTGGGTGGAAAGACTATCTTTGTTGAGGTGGAGGTAGTCAATGCTCCTTTGGAGTATAATTTGATACTTGGGTGCACCTAGTTCTATGAGATGACTGCAGTTGTGTCATCCGTCTTTAGCGTCTTACAGTTTTCTCATCAAGGAAATAGTGTTACGATCGATCAACTTTAGTTTTGTACACCAGACCTTTGAACCAATGTGAGTTCCAATATACCCTTTATTGGCGACTCCCAAAATACTTACGCGAATGTTGGTGCAAAGATGTTAAAAGAATCCTCACTTATGAGAACATTTCCCCTTCCCCCACCATCACCTACCACCATTATCTCTCTGGTCAACATGATCTCTTTGTTTACCACTGGATCCATTGGGTCTTCTGATCCTTAGGTGGTGCCTCGTACCAAGGATGTTGAGTCTTATGGATCTTTTATACCACTCTCAGCAATAGAGATTGTCGATATTGAAATCCCATCAACATCTAATGACACTGTTTAGCACCTCCATCCTCATATGGAGTGTGATCAACCCACTCCTCTTGTAGGGGTTGTTGACTCTCCACGTTCACATGACATTCTTGATTTTGAATTTCCTTCAAATAAGGACATCGTGGATGTCATGGCCTCCCTAGATAAGCTTGAGGATGAGGTGATGCATCGATCATCTTCTCCTAATTCAGAACCAACAAGATTGATCATGATGATTTTATATCTGATATTGTGGGAATTTGTTGGGGCATTAGGACAATACTACCCTATTGGAAGCTATGAGGACTAGTACACCAGATGGACCACGCTGCGTCAAGAAAGGGACCAAACAATACCATATTTCACCAATATTTTCCATACCTTTCGCACCAAGTTCGATATCAAAGATTCTGAGCGACATATGGTGCTAAAATATTGCGGTTGTTTGCATAGATAAATTAAAACATAAATGGAGTTTCTAGACATCATCTCATTGGGTACGGATTATAGATATGTTGTCAAGATCGAGAAGAAATTTAAGCAGAAGAGGCGAGAGTTTGGATCTGAAAACCCCTCACAACCGAAGTAGGGAAAGGTGGCCCCAACCCACACAACAAGGGACAGAGAAAATATGGCCACTCTCAGGACAACCAGTCCAATATGCAATACAAGAAGGGTAATGAGAAGACGAAGAAGGACACAGGAAAATGGTGTGAATACCATAAAAGCCCTTGACACAACATTGAAGAATGTCACTCCAAGAAGTCACTCGTGGTTGAGCTGAAGGCTTCCGAGTTAGAGGTCGATTCTGATTCTGAATCAAATCCAAAAGGAGGGAAGTGGATTATCGATGTTGAACCTAGTGCCACTGTCGCTACCACCAAAGTCTAGCCAAGCAAACCAAAAGAACCAAAGGAAGGGGAATGCCTCTTTCACTCAAAGATGTGGGTAAAGAGGGCTCCACTTCATTTCATTGTCGATAGCGGCAGTTAGCAGAACATGATCTCAACAAAGGTTGTCAAGCGACTAGACCTACCAACGACGCCACACCTGCAAACCTACACCATCGGATTGCTTCGCTAAGGAAGAGATATATGTGTCAGCCAACAGTGTCGTTTGTCGTACGACATCAAGCCCTTCAAAGATGAGGTATTGTGTGATATTGATCCCCTTGAAGTTTGTGATGTTATTTTAGGACAACCATATTCATGGAAGTGTCATGTTGTGTATGAGTCTAGACCTCGCAGTGTTATTATTACTTTGGGTAGACAATTGTATAGGATACTAGAGGTAGTGTCGCCTATCGCTATTTCTTTAATCTCCGCTAAGCAATGGAGTAAGGTCATTTCACAGATTGGGAAGTTCGTCTTCTTTATGATCCATGCTCATGGTAAGCAAAAGGTCACCGCCACATCCGTGGCCTCTACAAAGAGCCTCTCTTTGTAGCAGAAGCAAGTGGACGGGATCGTGGAAGAGTACAAATACATATTATCCTTACCCACCGGGGTTCCGACGCACTACCAAGTCAAGCATCGAATTGATCTGACCCTCGATGCACCTCTGCCTAATGGACCAGTCTATCGTCACTCGCTGATAGAAAGTGATGAAATTAAGCATTAGATCCAAGAGCTTCTTCAAAAAGGGCACATCAAACCGGAGCTCCTCCCCTTGCAGAAGCCCGATTGTACTGGTGCAGAAGGAGGATAGGACTTGGTGACTCTGCATTGATTACAGAGCATTAAAGAAAATCATAGTCAGAAACTAATACCCAATTCCTAAGATTGAAGACCTTCTTGACCAACTCAAGGGGGAAATGTTCCTCAACAAGATTGAGCTAAAGTCTGGCTACCACTAGGTTCCCATCGAACCAACTGATGTCTGGAAGACAACTTTCAAATCTAAAGAAGGCCTCTTCAAATGGTTGGTCATGCCCTTTGGCCTAACAAATGCACCAACCAATTTCACGAGGTTGATGGATGATGTATTGAGACCCTTCACCAAATATTTTGTGGTGGTATATTTGGATGAAATCCTCATCTTCAGTAAAACTTGGGAGGAGCACATGTGGCATATTCAGCAGGTTTTGAGCACTCTGTGGCAACATAAGCTATATGCCAACTTGGAAAAATGTTCCTTTGGCATGACCAGGGTCCAATACTTGGGATACATTGTTGATGAGTATGGGGTGAATGTCGATCCCGCTAAGATCCATGTCATCCGTGACTGTCCATCCCTGACCACACTAACCAAGCTTCGGAGATTCTTGGGACTAGCCAATTTCTACCGACGGTTCCTGTTGGGATTCTCCCATATTGCATGGGCCCTCAACCACATGAATAAGGGAGGTGGCAGGGAAAAGTTCGTGTGGGGGAAGGAATATCAATGAGAATTTGATGATCTAAAGCATCGCTTGTGCTCATCTCCAGTACTCTCCTTGTCTTATCTGCAACAACCATTCGAGATTGAGATTGATGCATCCGACTATGTTGTAGGCGCATTTCTCACTCAACATGGTCATCCGGTGGCATACCATAGTGAGACACTCTTAGATACTGTCTGGAAATACCCCACCTATGACAAGGAAATGTATTCCATTGTACAATCATGTCGTCAATGGAAACATTACATTCTGGGAAAGGAGACGATCATCCACATTGATCACAAGCCTCTACAGTTCATACAAACATAGGGGAAGTTGCAAAACAACTGCCATCAAAAGTGGTCCACCTACCTATAACAGTTCCATATCAACATCAAGCATAAGATAGGGAGCACAAATCATGTTGTTGACTGCCTTAGTCGACCTCTCGTAGCTGCACTCACCATTGTGCTCCATTCTTGTGGACATGAGGCATCTGCGTGGCCCAAACTTTATCAGCAAGATCCAAACTTCACTACCTCCTATCAGCTCTTGGGTACAGGCGTGACTGTCACCGATTTTCACATTCAAGACAAGTTGTTATGCCATCTAGGCCATCTTTGTGTTCCTGCAAGTGAGTGTGAAAAGATGATTTTGGAAGCCCACTACATTCGGGAGGCATGACATTTTGGCGTGGAGAAAACTGTGGTCGTTCTTCAAAAAAAAAATTATTGGCCAAAACTTCGACATGATGTCAAAAGGTATATCAAATATTTCACTGCATGTGCCATTGCCAAGCCAACCATCAAGAAGAAAGGCTTATACACCCCTCTTCCTACCCCCGAGAAGCCTTGGGAATCCATCTTGATGGATCACATGTCTGGCCTTTCGTCCACCAAGCAAGGAAATGATTGTGTATTTGTGGTCGTTGATCGGTTTTCGAGGATGGCTATTCTCACAGCCTGCAAGAAGAACATCATTGTGGAAGATACTACCAAGATATTCTTTGAATGAGTGTTGGTCCATTTTGGGATACCACAGACCATCATCTATGACTAGGACAACAGGTTCCTCAACACATTTTGGTCGAGTCTCTGGTCACTTTTGGACACCAAGCTCGCTAAATCCACTGCTTTCCACCCCCAAATAGATGACTAAACAAAGGTCATCAATCAAATGATTGTGCACATCCTCTGCATGTACAACTCTAAGCATCCATGTACATGGGATAAGAGTCTCCCTTATGTACAACATAGTTACAACATGGCTCTCCATAGCTCCACCAACCATAGACCATTTCAGGTGGGGCTGGGATTCCAACCCTTAGGTCCCATCGATTTTTCACTACCTCTTTCCACCACAAAGACAGACTCTTCCCATGTTCAGTCTGAGACCAACAAAGCCATTAGATTCATTGAGTGAATTCAACACATCCACCAACAGGTCCAGGATATTTTGCATGAATCCAATGCTAAGTACAAGAAACGCCATGATCAACAGAGGGTACCGCACCAGTTTCAGGTTGGAGACAAATTCTGGTTACATTTGTAGAAGCAACATCTCGCAGGGCCCCATTGGAAGCTCTGCCCAGTTCACTATGGGCCTTACACTATCACCAAGGCTGTGGGTAGCAATGATTTTGAGCTCAAAACTCCACCCTTCCTTGGCCTGCACCCAATGTTCAATGTGGACCTCCTTCGGCCATATTTTCCACCATTATTGCACACCTCAAAGATCTCAGAACAACTGACACCAACAGATCTCTACCTTGCCTACATGGAAGAAGCATCCACTAATCAGATAGTGGACACACAGGTCAAGGGCACTCACTAGCAGAGGATCCATCTTTATCAGGTTGTCAAGGTAGTGCAACTCCTACACCAAGGCAAGTGGCTCACTTGGGGCCATATCTAGCAGAAGTTTCCTCACCTGATGGGGGAACTCAATGCAATGGAGACAATTTCTTCTTAAGGGGGGAGGATTGATCCAGGTGGATATTGGTGGCCACCCACCTATTACAACTGGCTCCTCTTGTCTATTTTTAGTTCAACACGTTCTTCTCTACTTCTTTGTAATTGTGGGTTCTAAACTTTTGGGGCTTTCTGAATTCCTACACATCTTCTAGGTGGATACTGGTGGCCTCTCACCTAATCCAATGGGCTTATTTTGTATGTTTTCATGTCAACACATCTCGTTGTACTTCTAGGGCCATTTTGGAGCCCTAAACGGTGTTTTTTTGGCTCGCCATAGTCAAACTATAGAAGGAGTTAGCATTTGATGGTGTAATGTGTAGTTCTCTAAAATACCTTTCCAACGAGCTATCACGTGCCTAAAAAAGTGGTCGTATGCAAAAGTTATGACCCCGGGAAGTTGAGGTACCAACTTACCCATAACGACCCACATGACTTTTGGCGTTTCACCTCTTAGGGTTAGGTTTTTGGATGTCTAGGGTTTTGGCATTCATGAGTAATATCAAAAAGGTTGTTGGAGACTCATTGTAATGATTCTGCTTAGATGGATGTGCGTAGAAACCACATCTCTTATCAGAGATAGCTACCACCATTCGAGCAAGTGTTTCAAATCTGTAGTTTTACAGTTTCATCCTATTTAATTTATCCAATAGAAGATATTGTTCATTGGATATATGTGTTGTTATTCATATCTCTATGTTTATTGTATTCATTCTTTTAATCAATTCGTTCCGCTCTTAAATCCATATCATTGGTATCATAGCGTTCTACTCTTCATTTATTTTTCTTCATGCATGTCCCCGACAAGATCTGGGTACAAGAAGTTGGGATTCGAACCAATCGAGTCGTTGCAATATAGGCCGCGTCGATCCCAACAACAACCCATGGGATATGAAAATAAATATGATGGAGCAGGAGATCCTTTTAAAATGTTTCTCGAGGAATCCCTTGCGCGACAAAGGAATGAAATAATGGACAACTTTGCGCAGATCCTTCGACGGTTGCCCACAGGAGAAGTAACATCATCAAGCGGCCATGCAACCCCCTTTAAGGTACAGGTAAACTTTGATATTCCATTATTTGAACAAATGATATATGCGGATGTTGTATATAAATGGTTGAATCTGCTCGAAAGGTATTTTTCAGTGCACAATTTTTCCGCTAGGGAAAAGATTACTTTTGCACTCCTCAAGGTTGTCCCCCATGTTAAGGACTGGTGGGACACTTACTTTGAGCAAAGGGCCATAGAGGATTCTACAATATTTGTGGTTTCTGCTACATGGGATGCCTTCCAGGATGCCATTAAAGAACAATACTACCCTGTTGGAAGCTACGAGGATCAATACAACAGATGGACTACCCTGTGTCAAGAAAGGGACCAGAAAGTACCAGATTTCACCAATATTTTCCATACCCTACACACCAAATTGGGTATCAAAGACTCTGAGCAACATCTAGTGCTCAAATATCGGGACTGTTTGCATAGATACATTAAAAAAATAATGGATTTTCTGGACATCACCTCATTGGGTACAACTTATAGATACGCTATCAAGATCAAGTAGGAATTTAAGCAGAACAGGGGAGAGTTTGGATATGAAAAATCCTCACAGTCGAAGCAGGGAAAAGGTGGCCCCAACCCACACATAAAGGGATAGAGCAAAGAGGGCCACTCTTAGGACAACTATTCCAAACCACAACACAAGAAGGGAAATGAGAAGACAAAGAAGGACACGAGAAAATGGTGTGAGTACCATAAAATCCCTTGGCACAACACTGAAGAATGTTGCTCCAAGCAGTCACTCGTGGCCGAGTTGAAGGCTCCCGAGTTAGAGGCCAATTCTAATTCCGAATCAAATCCCAAAGGAGGGAAGTGGATTATTGATGTTGAACCCAGTGCCACTGTCGCTACCACCAAAGTCCGTCCAAGTGAACCAGAAGAACCAAAGGAAGGGGAATGCTTCCTTCAATCACAGATGTGGGTAAAGGTGTATCCGCTTCATTTCATTGTCAATAGAGGTAGTCAGAAGAACCTGATTTCATAAGAGGTATTCAAGCGGCTGGACCTGCCAATGACACCGCACCCACAGCCCTACACCATAGACTAGCTTCTCCAAGGAAGAGATCTTCGTGTGAGACAATAGTGTCTTCTTCCCTACGACATCAAGCCTTTCAAATATGAGGTATTGTGATATTTCTCCCCCTAGAATTTTGTGATGTTATTTTAGGACAACCATATTCTTGGAAGTGTCATGTTGTGTATGAGTCTAGACCTTATAGTGTTATTATTACTTTTGGTAGACAATTGTACATGATACCAGAGGTAGCGTTGCCTACTGCTATTTCTTTAATCTCTGCTAAGAAATGCAGTAAGGTAATTTCGTAGACCATAAAGTTCATCTTCTTTGTGATATGTGCTCACAGTAAGGAGAAGGTCACGGCCACATCCATGGACTATACACAGAGCCTATCTTTGCATCATAAGCAAGTGGACAGGATCGTGGAAGAATATAGAGACATCTTCTCCTCACCCATCAGGGTACCGATGCACTGCCAAGTCAAGCATCCAATTGATCTGACCCCCGATGCACCTCTACCTAATGGACCAGTCTATCATCGCTTGTTGATGGAAAATGACGAAATCATATGTCAGATCCAAGAGGTTCTTCAAAAGGGTCACATTAGACCCAGCTCCTCTCCTTGCGGAAGCCCGATTGTACTGGTGTAGAAGAAGGAAGGGACTTGGCGACTCTGCATTGATTACAAATACTTAAACAAAATCATAGTCAGGAACTGGTACCCAATACCCAGGATTGATGAACTTATTGACCAACTCAAGGGGGAAAAGTTCTTCAACAAGATTGACCTAAAGTTTGGCTACCACCAGGTTCCCATTGAACCAACTGATGTATGGAAGACAACCTTCAAATCTAAAAAAGGTCTCTTCGAATGGTTGGTCATGCCCTTTGAATTAACAAATGTACCAACCACTTTCATGAGGTTGATGGATGATGTATTGAGACCCTTCACCAAATATTTTGTGGTGCTATATTTGGATGACGTCCTCATCTTCAGTAGAACTTAGGAGGAGCACATGTGACATATTCAACAGGTTTTGAACACTCTGCGGCAGCACAAGCTATATGCCAACTTGGAAAAATGATCTTTTGTCATGAATAGGGTCCAATACTTGGTCTACATCATTGATGAGCATGGAGTACATGTTGATCCAGCTAAGATCCAAGTCATCTGTGACTAGCCAACCCCAAACACACTAACCGAGCTTCAGATCTTCTTGGGACTGGCCAACTTCTACCGATGGTACGTGTTGGGATTCTCCCATACTGCATGGGCCCTCGACTAGGTGACCAAGGGCGGTGGAAAGGAAAATTTCATGTGGGGGAAGGAACAACAATGAGAATTCGATGATCTGAAGCATCGCTTGTGCTCAACTTTAGTACTCTCCTTTCTTGATCTGCAACAACCGTTCAATATTGAGACTGATGCATCTAACTATGTTGTAGGCACAGTTCTCACTCAACACAATCATCCAGTGGAATACTATAGTGATACACTCTCAGATACTGTTTGAAAATACCCCACCTATGACAAGGAAATGTATTTCATTGTAAAAGCATGTCATCAATGGAAACATTACATTCTGGGAAAGGATACAATCATCCACACTGATCAAAGGCCTCTTCAGTTCATATAAACACAGGGGAAATTATAGAACGACCGCCATTAGGAGTGGTCCACCTACCTGCAACAGTTCCATCTCAACATCAAGTATAAGACAGGGATCTCAAATCATGTCTCATACTGCCTCAGTCGACCTCTTGTGGTTTCTCTCATGACTTTGCTCCATTCCTGTTGAAATGAGGCATCTGAGTGGCCCAAACTTTATCAGTAAGATTTGGACTTTTCCACCACCTATCATCTCTTGGGTACTGGCACGACTATCAATGATTTTATCATTTAAGACGGACCGTTATGCCATCTGGGCCATCTTTGTGTTCCTACAAACAAGCTTTCAAAGATGATTTTGGAAGCCCACTACATTCGGATGGCAGGATATTTTGGCATGGAGAAGGCTATGGTCATTCTTCAGAAACATTTTTATTAGCCAAAACTTTGACAGGACATCAACAAGTATATCATATCTTTCACTGCCTGTGCCATTTCCAAGACAACCATCAAGACTCAAAGCTTATACACCCCTCTTCCTACTCCCGAAAAATCCTTGGGAATCCATCTCAATGGATTACATGTTTGGCCTTCCATCCACCAAGCAAGAAAATGACTACGTATTTGTGGTCGTTTATCAGTTTTCGAAGATGGCCATCTTCACAGCCTAAAAGAAGAATATCACAGTGACAGATACTACCAAGCTCTTCTTCGAATGAGTGTGGGTCCATTTTACGATACCACACACCATAATCTCCAACTGGGACAGTAGGTTCCTCAACACATTTTGGTCGAGTCTCTGGTCACTGTTGGACACCAAGCTCACTAAATCCACTTCTTTCCACCCCCAAATAGATGACCAAACAGAGGTCGTCAATCAGATGATTGTGCACATCCTACACATGTAAAATTATAAGCATCCACATACATGGGATGAGAGTCTCCCCTATGTTCAACACAGTTACAACAGGGCTCTCCATACCTCCACCTGCCATAACCCATTTCAGGTGGGGTTGGGATTCCAACCCTTGGGTCCCATCGATGTTGCACTACCTCTTGCCACCACACAAACAAACTCTTCCCATGTTCAGTGTGAGACCGACAAAGCCACCATATTCATTTAGTGGATTCATCACATCTGCCAACATGTCCATGATATTTCACATAAATCCAATGCTAAGTACAAGTAGCGCCATGATCAACACACGGTACCACACCATTTTCAGGTTGGAGACAAAGTTTGGTTACATTTGCAGAAGGAGCATCTCATAGGGCCACATCAGAAGCTCCAACCACTTTTCTATGGGCCTTACACTATCGCCAAGGCTGTGGGTAGTAATTCTTTTGAGCTCAACACTCCACCCTTCCTTGGCATGCACCCAGTGTTCAATGTGGACCTCCTTTGACCATATTTTCCACCATTATTGGACTGCTCACAGATCACAGAAAAATTGACACCAACAGAGCTCAACCCTGACTGCATCGAACAAGCATTCACTGATCCGATATTGGACACACAGGTCAAAGGCAGTCCCCAATAGAATATCTATCTTTATCGGGTTGTCAAGGAAGGGAAACTCCTACACCAAGGAAAGTGGATAACCAAGGGCCAAATCCAACAGAAGTTTCCTCACCTGATGGGGGAACTCAATGCAATGGATACCATTTCTTCCACACCATTTTCAAGTTGGAGACAAAGTCTGGCTACATTTGAAGAAGGAGCATCTCATAGGGAACCATCGGAATCTCTGCCCACTTCACTATGGGCCTTACACTATCTCCAAGGCTGTGGGTAGTAATGATTTTGAGCTCAACACTCCACCCTTCCTTGGCCTACACCCAGTGTTCAATGTGGACCTCCTTTGGCCATATTTTCCACCATTATTGGACACCTCATAGATCACAAAAAAATTGACACCAAAAGATCTCAACCCTGACTGCATCGAACAAGCATCCACTGATCCGATACTAGACACATAGGTCAAAGGCACTCACCAGTAGAGGATCTATCTTTATCGGGTTGTAAAGGCAGGGAAACGCCTACACCAAGGCAAGTGGCTAACCCAAGGCCAAATTCAACAAAAGTTTCCTCACCTAATGGGGGAACTCAACGCAATGGATACCATTTCTTCCTAAGGGGGGAGGATTGATCCAGGTGGATATTGGTAGCCACCCACCTACTCCAACTGGCTCCTCTTGTTCATTTTTAGTTCAACACATTCTTTTGTACTTCTTTTTAATTGTGGGTTCTACACTTTTGGGGATATCTGAAGCCCTATACATCTTCCAGGTGGATATTGGTGGCCTCTCACCTAATCCAACTAGCTTATTTTGTATGTTTTCATGTCATCACATCTTGTTGTACTTCCAGGGCCGTTTTGGAGCCCTAAACAATGTTTTTTTGGCTCGCCATAGTCAATCTATAGATGAAGTCAAAGTTTGATAGTGTAATGTGTAGTTCTCTGAAAGACCTTTCCAACGGGATATCACACACCTAAAACGAAGGTTGTATGCAAAAGTTACGACCTAGGGAAGTTGAGGTACCAAATTACCCATAGGGGCCCACGTGACGTTTTGCGTTTCACCTCCTAGTGTTAGGTTTTGGGATGTCTAGGGTTTTGGAATTCATGAGTAATATCAAAAAGGCATCTGGATCCTCATTGTAATGATTCTTCTCAGATGGATGCATGTAGCAACCACATCTCTTCTCAGAGATAGCTAACACCATTCGAGCAAGTGTTTCAGTTCTATAGTTTTAAAGTTTCACCCTATTTCATTTATTCAATAGAAAATATTGTTCACTGTATATCTGTGTTGTTCTTCATATCTCTGTGTTTATTGTATTTAGTCTGTTAATCAATTTGTCTTGCTCCTAAATCCAGATCAGTGATATCAGAGCGACCTGCTCTTCATTTATTTTTTTTCGTGCATGTCCCCGACAAGATATGGGTACAAGAAGTTGGGACTCGAACCAATCGAGTCGTTGCAAGATCGATTGCGCTGAGCCTAAAAACAACCCATGGGAGACAAAAAGAAATATGATGGAGTAGGATATCCTCTTAAAATGTTGCTCGAGGAATCCCTTAAATGACAAAGGAACAAAATGATGGACAACTTTGCACAGATCCTTCAACGGTTGCCTACAAGAGAAGCATATTCATCAAGCGACCATGCAACCCCCTTTAAGGTATAGGTAAATTTAGATATTCCATTATTTGAAGGGCTAATAGATCTGGATGTTGTAGTGAAATGGTTGAATCAGCTCGAAGGGTATTTTTCAGTCCACAATTTTTACGATAGGGAAAATATTACTTTTTCACTCCTCAGGGTTGTCCCCCATGCTAAGGACTGGTGGGACACTTACTCTAAGTAAAGGGCCATAGAGGAATCTACAATATTTTTGGTTTCCCCTACATGGGATTCCTTCTGGGATTCCATTAAAGAATAATACTACCCTGTTGGAAGCTACAAGGACCAGTACACCAGATGGACCACCCTGCGTCAAGAAAGGGACCAGAAAGTACTAGATTTCACCAATATATTCCATACCCTATGCACCAAATTGGGTATCACAGACTCTGAATGACATCTGGTTCTCAAATACTGCGATTGTTTTCATAGATACATTCAAATAGAAATGGAGTTTCTGGACATCACCTCATTAGGTACAACTTATAGATACGATGTCAAGATAGAGAAGAAATTTAAGAAGTTGAGGCGATATTTTGGATCTACAAACTCCTCACAGCCGAAGCACATCAAAGGTAGTCCCAACTGTTATAACCCTAAATTGCACCACACATGCTTACCTGGCATCAGGCCAACTCATATACCTTCTTTGCCAAAACTTTGCTGAACAACTCTTTGAAAATCCTCTTGTGTAAAGGCCCATGCGCCCTAACCCATTACTGCACACATGTACACGCTGGCTGACTCACAATAGCCCGCGTGTACCTACAAAAGCACGAAAAAAGGAAATTTGTCGATGGAACAAAAATCTATGGGTGAGTTAACTGAAACTCCCGGCCATGCATGGCCGAGGGTTCGTCCAAAACCCTAGCTCCTTCTAGCCTATAAAAGAAGGGGTAGGGGTACCATTTGGAGGAGGAAAAAATATAGCGAAAAAACTCTGCCCATTTATGTAATCCATTGTCCCAACCCTTTAGGCTTTCCTCATGCCAAAGGAGATTTAACGCAAAGCAGTTGAAGGACAGAAGAGGAGGAGCCCAGGATCAGGTTCAAGGTGCGGTGGCCGGTCTCAGCTTTTGTAAGTTGATTCATTTTAAGTAATAAAAATAATGCTTTTCCCGTCCCAATTCATGAATTGTCCATGGTTTGATTAGTTTATGCTTGATTTCTAACCCTTGAGTATAGAAGTAGCATGCATGCATAGTTGTTGTTTGTCTTGAGTGCAGGTTATCTTTGGAAGGAGCATTGCAAACAAGTAGTCAAGCACAACGAAGGATCGACATCGAACGCCGGTAATAAGGTAAGTGGTCCTTTTCCATGCATTTATTGAGAAAAAAGGATTTAAATCTTGGGATGTAGGTAAAAAAGTAGTTTCTTTTCGGTCAAATCTGCATGCAAGTATGACCCTAGTTTTCTAGTCCGTAGGGTGTTTTTCCCAACAACAGAATTGGCGACCGTACTGGGGAGAATACTCTGTTGATTAAGGTTGGTTGTCATTGATGTCAACCCTTGAAGAAAGACCCGTAGCACAAAGTTTTGGGTAATGGACCCAATAGTGTTTGATGTAAATATGACTCATTATTGTTTTGTCATGGTTGATAAGAAGTAAATA
>ML787030.1:360836-371811 GCA_009831015.1 Picea engelmannii
AAACGATGCATACAAGCCCAACTCTCCTTAAGTACAGAAAAATGTCATATGATGATGAGTGAAGGAATAGTGCTTGGACATTTTATCTCATCTCAAGGAATTCAGGTAGACCCATCCAAAATACAAGTCATTAAGGATCTTCCTATTCCCAAAACCCAAACAGAGGTAAGAAGCTTTCTAGGACATGCTGGATACTACAGAAGATTTATTAAGAATTTTTCCAAGATAGCTACTCCCCTGTTTGTATTACTGATGAAAAATGCATGGACTAATTTTTGTCAGGAAGCATTTAATACACTTAAACATCAGTTATCTATAGCTCCTATCCTTAGAGGACCTGATTGGACACTTCCCTTTCACATATCCTCCGATGCTTCAGATATTGCAATAGGAGCTGTCTTGGGACAGGAAGAAAATCATCTCCCTTATGCTATATATTTCATCAACAAGAATATGACCCCTGCTGAACTCAATTATACAGTCACCGAGAAGGAATTCTTAGCAGTTATCTATGCAATTAACAAATTTAGACATTATATTACTGGCTATTCTAATTTTGTCCATACTGATCACTCAACTATCAAATAATTAATGAACAAACCTATCACAAATGCTAGAGTCACCAGATGGCTACTATTATTGCAAGAATTTGATATTACAATTGTAGATAGACCAGGGAAAGAGAATGTAGTTGCTGATTTCCTTTCTCGATTGACACTTGATGATGATACCCCAGTAGATGATTCATTTCCTGATGAATATCTATTTTCAGTTTCTACTCACTCACCTTGGTATGTAGACATTGCTAACTACTTGGTTGCAGGGAAGTTACCATCACACCTATCCTACCGAGAGAAAAAAAGTATTATTCATCAAAGTGCTCGGTATAGTTGGATAAGTGGGTACCTTTTCCATACAGGAGCTGATCAAGAAATTCGAAGGTGTATTAGAGAAGATGAGGTGTATGATCTATTGAAAGCTTGTCATGATGGCCCTTGTGGAGGGCATTTTGCTGATAAGAGAACAACACATAAAATTCTCAGGATGGGCTACTATTGGCCCTCACTCTTCAAAGATGCAAAGAAATATGTCTAGGCCTGTGATAGCTGCCAAAGAGTAGGCCAACCTAATCATAGAGATGAAATGCCATTAAACCCCCAAATAGTACTTGAACCATTTGAAAGATGGGCCTTAGACTTTATAGGACCCATCAACCCTCCATCCAATCAAAAAGTTTATATAGTGGTCTGCACAGACTACATGACTAAATGGGTGGAAGCCAAGGCACTCCACAGAGCGACCGAAGAAGCAGTTATAGATTTCTTATTTAAGGACATCTTCACCAAATTTGGAATGCCAAGAGAATTAATTACAGATGGAGGACCTCCTTTCACTTCTCATGGGTTCAAAGCCACCCTTCAGAAATATCATATTCAACAAAGAATGACTACAACATACCACCCCCAAGCCAATGGACAGGTGGAAAGCACAAACAAAGTAATAGAAGCCATTCTCACAAAAACAATGAAGGAAAATAGAAAGGATTGGTCCTACAGGCTCCCTGAAGCACTATGGGCCTACAGAACTACCTAGAGAAATACTACAGGATTCTCTGCCTATGAATTAGTCTATGGAAAGAGTGTTATCTTTCCTATGGAATTTGAGATAAAAACCTTAAGGACTGCTTTAGCTGTCAACCTTGATTTAACCGATGCACAGAAAGCCAGGTTGCAGCAACTTAATGAACTGGAGGAGAAAAGATTAGATGCCATTCAACAAACAACCATAATTCAACAGCAAATATCAAAATGGCATGACAAAAATATCAAGAACAAGCAGTTCCAAAAAGGTAATTGGGCCCTACTGTATGATTCCCGGTTCAAAGAATTTTAAGGGAAACTGCGTACAAGATGGCTTGGACCTTACGAAGTAGACACAGTTTTCCCCAATGGAACAGTAAGGCTCCTCACAATCGATGACTCCAAAACCCCGTTACTTGTAAATGGTCATCGGCTCCGTCTGTATCAACGACCAATTTCTAAAGAAGATTTTAAGGTCACATGCATGGCAGACGCCCATTTCCTCTTCGTTGAGGGGGTTTCTACCCCTAATAGCAATTAATTCTTTTAAGTTAATTTTCTTTAGTATTAGATTAGATTAGATTTTATTTACTAATAATCCCTGTCAAGAAATACCATGTTACAGTCGATTTTTGCAGATTCCCGATCGAAGCACAGGCCACTAGGAAAGGACGATCCCACTTCAAAGAGACAAGCTGAAACACCACTGTTCAGCACTGTTGACTTTCTTCTGATGCTGAAACACCACTGTTTCAAGACTGTTGACTTTCTTCCGATGCTGAAACACCACCGTTCGACACTCTTGACTTTCCTCTGATGCTGAAACACCACCGTTCAACACTCTTGACTTTCCTTCATTACCAAAACACCACTACCACCAACCCCACACCTAAACCCCCCATCACTGTTCAACAAATTTTTACCATTTTTCCCCATTTCCTCACCATTATTCATCGACGAAACAACACCGTCCAACAATTGTTTCTCCTTTTCCTTTCTGTTGCTGAAACACCATTGCCAACAACTTTTCATTATTTTTCCCGATGCTGAAACACCACTGTTCAACACTTTTTATTCTTCCCACTCCCAAAACACTACAGTCCGCCATTTCCTCACCATTCTTCATCATCGAAACAACACCGTCCAACAATTGTTTCGCCTTTTCTTTTCCATTGATGAAACACCACCATTCAACACTCTTGACTTTCCTCCGATGCTGAAACACCATTGTTCAGTAGTTCTTCATAGTTTCTCATCACCGAAACAACACCGTCCAACAATTGTTTCGTTCTTTTTTGTTGCTGAAACACCAGTCTTTCAACATCACCTGTCAGCAAGCTTTTACGCCCTGATATTATAGTTCATCCTTCCAGTCAACAAACCCTCGACACAACTCATCTATTAGATCAAAAGTCACCGCCACGACAAGACTACCACGTACATGCATGATATTTTGTTTGCAGAACGAATCAAAAGGTAAGGCGAGGTATGTAAATTTTATGTAATTCAGTTAGGCTATAGATAATGAGAAGATTCTAAGTCATTATGACCATTCAAGTGCAATCATTACTAGATGCACTTGACGGGAGGGGAGGACACATCAAATCCGTGATACCATCATTTCACACGAATTCACCGCCGCCATCCCTACTTCACCACCCTTTCGCGCATTTGACCACCATTCTTGCATAACGTCGCTCGGAAAACTCACTCTGCGCAGAAGCTGATACTCAAACTCTTTGACACTGTATCTTACCGAGCTGGTAGCTATGGGAGGCTCTGTCATACGGAACGAGCCCGCCACCAAACGAGCCCGCCACCATAGCACTGTTAGAACATTATCCAGTAGCTTATCAAATCTTCCAGCAGGCAGGATGGCTCAATTACTTTCAGAGACTTCAGGGGTATAATGAACAACAGGTCCTGTAATTCGCCCAAAATCTTCAGGAGGACCATTCTGTCGTCGAAGGGGTTCGAATATCAGTAACAAAAGAAGATATAGCACAGGTCTCAGGATTCCCTATCAACAACATTCACATGTTCAGCTGTAAGCATATCATTTGGAATTCTCAGTAGAACTTCTTCCTGCCAGAAGAACGAACTGAATTTAAAGGCAGAGGTGTTCAACTCAGCTCATTGCCACCCCCATGGCCAGAAGTCGCAAGATTCATCAAACATTACCTGACCTGCGAAGGCCGGTATCAGGTAGTTTATCAGCACGACTTTCTTCTGCTATCTCATTTAAGGCATAATAGACGGGTCAATATTCCTTATTATTTGTTGGGCTGTTTGAAAAATATGGCACACTACTGCAGAAAGGATAAAGATCCCACCCTTTCACTCACCCACCGCCGCCTTGTCCAATTGCTCATCCAAAGGGGTTTTTCTCAACAAAACCTCCCACTAAATAACCCACCCATAACCCCCCAAGCAGTTGCCGAAATTTCTGAAAATCCCCAGGAGCAGCAACCGCAAAACCCCCCAGACTCCCCCGAAGTACCCAATAGCCCACCCACAGAACCAATCAGTCCAATCAATTCCCCTACCATACCAAACCCGTCGCATACCTTACCAGAATCATCCACCCCCGCCCTTCATATTCTTAGTGATGAATCTGAACCAGATGATTCCTCCTGCCCCATCATTGAGGAAAGACCTTCACGAAAATGAAAACAAACTCCTCTCTTTCCATCCTTCTTATGGAAAAAGTGAACAAGAGCCTCAACAAGGCCACCCGTTATTACCACTACCCTAGACCCCCCACCTATTCGACTCATACCCCGTACACCTCCAACCTCCCAAATCTCGGGATCTTTGCCTATTCCACCCATGGGCACTGAAACACAAGAACCAGATGCCTAGGATGCTGCGACATCATCTGTGTCAAATAAAGTAGCTGAAACACAAGAAACAGCTACAACTGAAACATAAGAACCAACCGCTGATATTGAAATTGAGTTACAGGAATCAGAGGCCCAGAATGCTGCAACACTACCGTCCTCAAGTAAAGTAGCTGAAAAACCAGCTGCCCATTCAGTGGCTGAAACACAAGAACCAGCCGCTGATATTGAAATTGATATACAGGAATCAGAGGTTCAGGGTGATGCAAATTTACTTTTCCTACACCAAGAAGCTGAAACACAAGGATCAACTACCATTCCTGTAGCTACTCCCCAACAACCAGAAGCAACAATGGCATCTGTCTTATAGGAAAACGAGTTTTTAAAGTCAGAACTGGAAGCATATAAGCAGGAACTAGCCAGGGCAAAGGAAGCATATGAAAAGGAACTAAATTTGTACACCTTAGCCCGTATAGAAACCTTGTCAGAGGAAACTACAGAGAGACTGTGTAAAGAATATATGTGTTGCCAGTGTGGGGATATTTACTATCAAGCAGGCTATAAGGTAATTCAAGTCCCAGTACCAGGAGCAGCCCCTACTCCTTCACCTTTTGTAGTCAAGGAAGAACCTGTTGAAACACAAGAACCAGTAGGCCCTCCCAAGCTCAAGACTGAGCCTTGCATTGCAACAAAAGAAGCCCCTACCTTTGTCAACAAGGCTGTACAGACAATGCCTATGGAGGAATTTACACCTCCCAACCAGATCAATCTCTCCACTTTTAGGGAACAATCTACTCAAACCTTACCTCATCCCTCTACTTCCAACGCTGAAACACAGACTCAGCTATGGGATGAGCAGGCAGCAATACAAAAATGGAAGAAATAATATGCTGAAACACAGGCCAAAAACCTGCAAGTGCATAGACAAATCTGGATAAATCATACTTACTCAAATTGGGAAGCATTAGAACAGACACGCCAGGAAGCTCATGACCTTAAGAAGCATAACAAAGAATTGAAAGGCAGATTGGTCCTGGTATTTGATTTGGTACAGAAGCTATTGGCCACAAGAAATCCATCTTGCAACTACTCCTTATTCCTTATGGAGCGACTCACATGGTTCCAGATCAAATCCATTATAGAAGGTAAACCCCATGCAGTACTACACCCAACAAATTTTGTAAAAACTTTTGTAGCAGCCTCTACTAGGGATCGACACCTCCTCTGTGAGGCATACTTCCATAATGAGGCCATTCCCGAAAATAGGCTGCTAAACATAAATCCCCTTGTTGGGGACATCCAAACTCGAGCATTCACTTCCTTTCTCTACAATCAGATATTGTGGAAAGATGACTTTTTGGCTGCTAAGCACAATGAAGATAATCGCCTCCTCTGGATAAGACCAAAACCACAGAAGGCAACTACCTTTGTCACAAAATATTATGAGTTCTTAAAACAACCAGGGGTGACTGAACATGTTCAGCAGCTACAATCAGAAGTGCTCCAGGATTGTCAGCACATCATCAGATCCATAGAGATTCCTTCCCTCCAGGAAAATAAACTGTTTTGGTAGAAATCCACGGAGAAGAGACAAGAACACAATCCTTTTGGCCCTGCCAACCTAGAGGTAGCAATTTCCAGGATAGCTAACTACATCCAGTGTGTTCGGCATTGTGTTGAAAACTGGATAGGGTATCGGTTTTATTTTCCTATCCTCTGGTTGCCAATAGAAAGGTATCAAATTAGTTATAAGATGCCTAAAAAGACATAAATAGCAGCATGGTAAATATTATAGCAGGTCCAAGGGTTCAGAACGCCAACGGACAGTACCTCCCACAGTTACTGCTTGAGTAACTTACATGCTCAAAGTCGGTATCCAGAGTCTGATTCAGAGTGAGTTGCCTGAGGACACGCAACACCTTGAGTTGGGGGGGATGTTAGGACCACACAATGTACCTTTTTGCCTATACTTTTTGCCACTATTACACTCTTGATCACCTATATTTAAACTCATATTATCACCTTATCTGATCATCCCAAAGGTATATAACGTCCCTTCTCATTACTATACGTTTAATATGTTTTGCATAATATTTTACATCACTCTCGTACTTAACCATTGATTAGAAATGTATAAGTGTTCAAACTGCAGATTAGAATTTGAGGCCTGTTGCTAAAACACAAAGCTGTTACACAGTCCAGGGTCCCAGATGCTGAAACACAGAGCTGTTACACAGTCCAGGGTCGCAGATGCTGAAACACAGAGCTGTTACACAATCTAGAGTCGCAGATGCTGAAACACAGTGGAAGCTACCCAGGACCGACGATGCTGAAACACAGAGATGATACACAGTCCAGAGCCGCAGATACTGAAACACAGAGGAAGCCGCCAGGACCGACGATGCTGAAACGCAAAGGAATCCGTTACACAGTCAACGGTCAACAACAACTCTAAGCACCAACCATAAGAATGCTGACACAATCAAGAGCACAATTCACGTGGCTGAAACAACCTGCGATTTGCGATGCTGAAATAACATCAGCAACAACGAGAAGAAGATGTTACTCCAGCTGTAACAACAATACCTCATCCAGCACCTGTAATAGCATTCTGTTGCGTGAGACTAGCACATCCTGTTCTGGTTTAGAAAGTCGATCTGACTAAAAATAGGACTCAGATACACATTGTAATTTTTGATCAATTGTATCGAAGGGGTTCCCTCTTTAAATAAGAGGAAATCATCATTCGAAAGAGCCAAGTTTTATGTATTGAGAAAGCTTCAGAGAGAGGGAAATATTTCATTTCCAGATTGTAATATGATATTTTGATAGATGAATAAAATACTGCTTTGAGTATCCTTCTCTAGCCTTCTCGTTTCAGGGGAATCTTGTGAGAAGGGAGGGCCCACCTTCTTCACAAGATTCACCCGTTAGTTTTAGAGTGTGTTAGTGTAATTTCTGTTTACACCTTGATTAAATTTCATTTGCTGAAACACTACTTTTAATGAATTCTGCTTTGCTGAAACACTACTGAACTCTGTCTTGTTAAGAACTTTAGTTTATTGAATGTTACATTATTTTCACGAAGTTCGTAATTCTTTTCATTAGCAATCTTGTGTGATGATTTTATGAGGCTAGCCAGAGACTGGGTTAAGGGTTCCTGCTTAGAAAGGAAGGGATTAGAATGTCATGTTCTCTGTATATTTCAATTACTTCTGCAAGTGTGCTATCCAGAAACTGGGTTAAGGGTTCCTGCTTAGATAGGAAGGGATCAGAAGGTCCTATTCTCTGTAGATCTCAATTATTTCTACAAGTGTGCTAATCAGAAATAGGGCTAAGGGTTCCCGCTTAGAAGGGAAGGAATTAGATGGCCCTATTCTCTGCTAGATAGAGTTAGCCTTCTCTGCATTACTATTTTCATGAAAGAGTGTTAATCAGAAATAAGGTGCTGAAGTCTTTGCTTGGGAGTAAGGGTCTTGTTCTCTGGTTACATAATAGTTGTTCTTTCCTGTTGCAATTGTTATTTTAATGTAATCCAGGATTCTTTAGATTAATCTTTAAGATCTGCAATAGGTAGGTTGCTTTCCTGTAATTTAAGTCAGAACTTCAGTTCATTCAAGACAAGTGTGATTAATATAGTTTCCTTTACTACAACTCTAAGTTGCTTTTGGAATTGAGCATATATAGTGCGTGGTTATCTTTGAAATAAACAGACTTCCCTGGGTTGAAAATTTATGTATCACTTGATTGTTTGAATTAATTAAGCAATTATAGTGACCAACACCACACACCCTAACCCATTACTGCATGCGTGTACACACTGGCTGACTCACAACAACCCGCGTGTACCTACAAAAGCACGAAAAAGGGAAAGTTTTCGACATAAAAAAAAACTCTGGGTGAGTTAACTAAAACTCCCGGCCATGCATGGTCGAGGGTTTGTCCAAAACCCTAGCTCCTTCTAGCCTATAAAAGAAGGGTTAGGGGTACCATTTGGAGGAGGAAAAAATATAGCGAAGAAACTCTGCCCATTTACGTAATCCATTGTCCCAACCCTTTAGCCTTTCCTCATGCCAAAGGAGATTTAACGCAAAGCAGTTGAAGGAAAAAAGAGGAGGAGCCAAGGATCAGGTTCAAGGAGTGATGGCCGGTCTCAGCTTTTGTAAGTTGATTCACTTTAAGTAATAAAAAGAATGCTTTTCCTGTCCGAATTCATGAATTGTCCATGGTTTGATTACTTTATGTTTGATTTCTAACCCTTGAGTATAGAAGTAACATGCATGCATAGTTGTTGTTTGCCTTGAGTGCAGGTTATCTTTGGAAGGAGCATTGTGAATAAGTAGTCAAGCACAACGGAGGATCGACATCAAATGCCAATAATAAGGTAGGTGGTCCTTTTCCATGCATTTACTGAGAAAAAGGGATTTAAATCTTGGGATGTAGGTAAAAAAGTAGTTTCTTTTCGGTCAAATCTGCATGCAAGTCTGACCCTAGTTTGCTAATCCGTAGGGTGTTTTTCCCAACAACACCAACCCACACAACAAGGGACAAATAAAAGAGGGCCACTCTCAAGAAAACTAGTCCAAGCCACAACACAAGAAGGGAAATGAGAAGATGAAGAAGGACATGGGAAAATGGTGTGAGTACCATAAAATATCTTGGCACAACATTGAAGAATGTTGCTCCAAGCAGTCATTCATGGTTGAGTTGAAGGATCTCGAGTCAGAGGCCAATTCTGATTCCAAATAAAATCCTGAAGGAGGGAAGCAGGTTATCTATGCTGAACCGAGTGCCACTGTCGCTACCACTAAAGTCCAGCCAAGCGAACCAAAAGAAGTAGAGGAAGGGGAATGCCTCTTTCACTCATTGATGTGGTTAAAGGGGGATCCGCTTCATTTCGTTGTCAATATTGGCTATCAGAAGAACCTAATTTCAGTAAAGGTCATTAAGTAGCTGGACTTGCCAATGACACCTCACCCATAGCCCTACACCATCGACTAACTTCGCCAAGGAAGAGATCTCTGTGTGATCCAACAGTGTCATCTTCCCTACGTCATAAAGCCTTTCAAAGATGAGGTATTGTGTGATATTTCTCCTCTGGAAGTTTGTGATTTTATTTTAGGACAACCATATTTGTGGAAGCATCATGTTGTGTATGAGTCTAGACCCCATAGTGTTATTATTACTTTGGGTAGACAATTGTACAAGATACCAGAGGTAGTGATGCCTACAACAATTTCTTTAATCTCTGCTAAGCAATGCAATAAGATCATTTCATACACCAATAATTTTTTCTTCTTTGTAATCTGTGCTCACAGTAATCAGAAGGTCACCGCCACATCCATGGCCTCTACACAGAGCTTCTCTTTTCAGCAGAAGCAAGTGGAAGGGATCATATAAGAATACATATACATCTTCTCCTCACACACCGAGGTACTGATGCACTGCCAGGTCAATAATCCAATTGATATGACTCCCAGTGAACTTATACCTAATGGACCAGTCTATCATCGCTCGCTGATGGAAAATGATGAAATCAGGTGTTAGATCCAAGAGCTTCTTCAAAAGGGGCACATCATACCCAACTCCTCCCCTTGCGAAAGCACTTGGAGACTCTGCATTGATTACAGAGCCTTATACAAAATCACAGTTAGGAACCGACACCCAATTCCCAGGATTGATGAACTTCTTGACCAACTCAAGGGGGGAAATTTGTTCCGCAAGATTGACCTAAAGTCTGGCTACCACCAGGTTCCCATCAAACCAACTGATGTATGGAATATAGCCTTCAAATCTAAAGAATATCTCTTTGAATGGTTGGTAATTCCCTTTGGATTAACAAATGCACCGACCAATTTAATGAGGTTCATGGATGATGTATTGAGACCCTGTTGGACAGACCTACCACACTAAGAGGGGGAGGGTGAATGAGTGTGGGGATATTTTTCCCAAAACTTCCCTCTTACACAAAAATCATTAGTTAGCATTCAAAATTTACTCATTACTCATTGTTGTCATTAATAATCAGTTAGATGTGAATACATATCAGCAACATATATCAGCAATATATCATCAACAAATCATCTCCACAAGGAACACAAGGAACACAAGATGTATGTACAATTTTTCTTTTTATTATGGACTTCAATCCGAGGGTTTTTCAGCAACAACTGAATAGAGTACAAATCTACAAGAGAACCATATCTATATGCAAGACTCAACTTACATTCTCAACACCAACTAATATGAGGCAACAATCCTCAACAAATATCAATCTGTACCATAAACAAGAGCATCAACCATGCACCAACCTGTGCCAAACAACTTGTAATCAACCTGTACCATAAACAAGTGCATGCAACCATGTACCAAGTATATACCAATCATGTTTCAACTACTCATAAAAAATGACTCATCAATATGTACCAACATCTTCAACTATACACCTCATGTATGTGCCAACTCATCAACTGCTTGTCTCAACCATGACTAGTTTTGGATTAGTCAACAACCCTAACTTGAAATAATCATAACTTTGTACCTGTACTGAATAAA
>ML787030.1:375331-386684 GCA_009831015.1 Picea engelmannii
TCTTTCTTTGATGGACTTACCTCATGCTTCTTTGAGGTGCTTTCTTCAACATGTGTATCTTCTCCTTTGTATCCAAGACCTGATTTATCACATGATGGTCTTTGACTTTCCAAGATCTCATCCAAGATTTGTGAGCTATTCAATAATTTGTTTGACTTTTCCACCTTCTTTCTAAGGTCAACAATTTTAGATTCTAACTTGCAACATGAATCTTCTTTTTCATTTATTTTAATCTTCAATAGTTCCTCTATTCTTTTGGCTTCTTCAATTTGGGTCTTGAGATGAACAATAGTTTCAAAACTTTTACTAATCTCATCATCTATATTCATGTCTTCTTTTCCATTCTTTAGTCTTGTGATCTCTTCTTCCTTTTCTTCTAATTTAGAACTCTCTTCTTGTTCTTTGAGCATTCCCTTTAACTTCAAGATGTGCCTTTTACTCCTCCTAAGAAACTTCTTAGTGTTATATGAAAGATAGTTATAGTGTGTATAAAAATGATCACTCCTATACATGTATAAACCCTCTTCAATTTCCTTTTGAAGTTTTAATAGATTTCCTTCTATTCTTTTCATGGGATATGTTAGCAACATTACTTGTCTTTGGCATCGGGATATCCGGGTCTACAGGTTGCATGAGAAGCACCCAAGTGCAACACACAGAAGAAGTCCTTTTCAGACTTAAAATCAAGCGAGCGGGCATTTCATTCTTTAGCGGAAAGGATTCAGCGGCAGAGAAGAACAACGATTGATGGGTAATTGCAGATTAACCAAGTCATGTCAAGTATAGCACTAAAAGTTTTAAGGAATTCAATGGTCGGAATCCTTCGGGAGGCACTCGCGAAGTTACGAGTGCCATTGATCGCAAGTAGTTCAAGTGCAATGTTATTTCTTGAGCTCAGGGTTCATGAGTTTGAAGGGCAGACCATATCCCTTCGGTTGCATGAGATTCCGAGTTACGAAAAGTGTCTGGAGGAGATCAACCACCACTGACCATCGCGCCTTGGGACTTCGCGAAGGGAAAATTCCAAAGTCTGATACTCCAACTCGCGAGGTCACGAGTAGCGAGAGGCGCTAGTACTTGGGCCCTAGACAAAGGTTACATATGGCGAGCGCTGACCAGAAATGGAGCTCTGCCCATATCGCCGTCTCGGGAAGCGGGAGTTGAAGAAGAGGAACCAAGGGTCTCTGACTCACGAATCACGAAATGAAAAGAAATTTTAATGACGGGCCCACAGTATCGCCGAAAGTGTTCCGGGTTGTCCGATCAAAAGAGGGGTACGCGATGCGCGATTAAGTTCTATCACCCCTTCGCGCATCGTGATTTTAAGAAGCAAGGACTAGCTCCTTCCCATATGAGAATGCCAAGGGCACCTTTTGGATAAGTACGTGGTCACAACCCGTGGTCACTTTCAAAAGAAAAGAGCTTCTCAGGAAGGGCCGAAGGCATCGTGTATGTTCACAGAAGGAATTACCGCGATCTCCAAGTGCCATTTGATCCGACCTCGATCCTAGTTTTCGCTTGGAGTAAAGGAAGGCGAGAAAGGGTAGTTGAAACCTCTCCTCATTCATTAAATGCGAGGAATGGAGGGTCTGGAAAAAATACTGCTTGAGAGGGTCCTGTGTACCCATTTTTCCAGAAAATCCATGCCGGGTTCTCGACTAGCCGGAGGAGGTCTGCACACGCTAACTCGACATTTACTGGTTCAACTACTCCTTCCCTGCAAAGGCCATGAAGAGTTAAGGAGACGTCTGAAGAAGGGCTTCCACCCAAAGATTGATTGAAGAGACGCTATACCTTGAAGGGCGAGCACGCCTCTATTGGGAAAATCTGTCCAAGTATATGTACTCAATTTTTTGCATTTTTGAAGGTATCGATGGTAGAGGGAAGCTCCCGATTGTAAAGTTTTAACATATATCCTAGCTCTGGTTATGCATCTGTATGTAATATTTCTTGTTTAATTTCAGACAACCTTTCTTTTCCTGTCTAAGTTTTGATCTTATACTAAGAGAGTTCGTGACCGACTGATTCGCACAAATTATGGCAATTATGTTGTGATAAAGGATTTATTGTGGCACTATTATTTTCTCTGGTTTTCTGAGTTTGAGCATAAGAAGATCTTGCGTTTAGATGTCTTCTTCCACAGTCTGTTAGGAACCTGATGTTTATAACAAACCTTTGCATCTCTCTGATACAAATCTTCCCCCTACTCACCCTTACTACAACTCACTGTCTGAAGTTATCTAAGACCTCACTTGCCCATGCATGCCTAGCCTAGTTTCTGAGTTGGAACCACATCGTTTGATTTAACCTCCATTTGATCACCCCATTAAGAAAATCGTGACATAAACTGATGGGCTTCGGGCTCTGCTCCTGCTGCAATCCAAGGGTGACTTCTGACGTTAACATTTCTGGCGCCGTTGCCAGGGACAAGTTGAAAATTTTCCCGGGAATTGAACGACATTGAGCCTCTGATTTTGAAGGTGCATCGGGTATCAGAGCCTTTGAAGATTTCTATTGTGCACCTGGCGACTCCATTGTAACGACTCCACTGGGGCGAACCTGCTCTATTAGTTGTGGATTTCAGAGGTAGACACACGCGGTCTCATCCACAGCTGCCTCTAGCTACACCTGAAACTGATCCAGAGGTGGTTCTCATAAAAGGAAAGGCCCCTGAAGAAGAAGATTCCACTGCTAAAACAACTAATTCTCCATATCCTTCTGTAAGAACTACATTTTCTCCTCCTCAGTTTCTTAATAGACCTCCTTCAGAAGTTTCCTATTTCCTAAATTTCAGGAGTGTTCTTGCTGAGTTTTCCCCTCCTAGTCTGGGATTGGAGGGAGAAATCCTTGTCATTCCCCTCTCCTCTAAAGCTGCACCTTGGCATAGGCCCATGACTTCAGAAGATTTCCCCACTCCTGCATAAAGAGAAGCACCTGCTGACTTGAGCTCGTTAGCCTTCTCCTTAAATCCCCTCTTGTTTCCCACTCCACTTCAAGACTCATTTCCAGTAGCCCCTTCACGAACTCCTTCTCCTCCAAGATCTCCTCCACCTAATATCCCTATGGCTAGTGCTAGTCCCCCTCTAAATAGAATGGATGCCATAGTCACTGCCAGATATGCCCCCTTAATCCTACCTCATCCTATGAATCCTCTCCCTGCTGGAGATTACTTGAAGTATATGCCCAAGTTCACTGGGGAAGGGGACATAACTGTAGAAGAGCACCTGGCTGCTTTCTACAGTTATGTAGACAAACTCAACATTGAAAATGAATATGTCTGGATGAGAGTATTCATCCAGATCCTGGATGGTGAGGTGAGGAAATGGTTTAGAGGATTGGCTCTCGGATCTATCGTGGGGATCAAAGCCCTAGATAGTGTTTTCCTCAGACAGTGGGGTGATAAGAAGGATTTCATGTATTACATGACAGAGTTCAGATATTTGAAGAAGATGGATGGAGAGTCTGTCTATGACTTCTCCAAAAGATTTAATAAGATGTATAATAAAATTCTTGCCAAAATAAAACCCTCAGAAGCCTCGGCCAAAATTTCTTATGCTAGTGCATTTGACCCTGATATTTGTCTTTTGTTGAGAGAAAGAAGAGCCACCTCCTTAGCTCAAATGCAATATGCGGCCATAGAGGTGGAATCCAATGTGTTAGCAGATGATAGACTGAGGAACAAGGTTGACGCAGATAGAATAAAGGGAAGGTTGGAAACCTCAACTTCTGGATCATCGGTGCCCCACCCTCAAATGGATGAACTGACCAAAATGGTGAAGTTTCTGTCGGAAGAGATGGAGTGAATGAAGGTGGAAGGGAGACAAGCATACAAGGGCCCTCAGAGCGCCGAAAAAAAAGGAGTTTTTAGGAGGCCCAACAATATCACTTCCCTGACTGTGCAAAGAGAGAGGGGAAGAGACAGAGAGGACCAGCAGATTCAGGCCCCTTTCCAAAACAATTTTGTGACCGAGGGGGAAGAAGGGGAAACAAATGAGATTGATCCTAAAATCCATTGCTTCAGAGACACTCCTCCTTTCCCTCATCTCACTCAATCAACATACGAGGAGTCTCTCATGAACAATTAGCTAAATGAACTAAGCAAGGAAGGAAAGGCTAGGGGCGACCAAGGCAGATATGATATGAGGTCCAAGAAAAGGACTATAGTGCTTGACGTTCCTGAGCAGTCCACTAGGACAGAGAAACCTGCCAATGAAGTAGAAGACAGTCATAGAGGTAGGAAGCACCAACCCCCCTCTCCCATAATCCAGAGTCATGTTCCCGAAATAAGAGAAATTCCAAATCTTACATCTTCTTTTAATTTCGAGCATGAAATCCAAAAGATCAGAATTCCTGTGCCCCTAACCAAATTGATTAAAAAAGAAGGGTTCAAGAAACGTTTTTTTGAGCTTTTACAGTCTGAGGTCTCCTGTCTTCCCACAGACTCCATTAATTTGCAATATGAAAATCCTGTAGTTATTTTAGGTCCTATGGTAGAAGATAGGAATGACTCATCCCCTCCCTTATACAATTCCTTGAACAAACATGACAAGGTACTGCACAACTACTTGATGGATTCAGGGGCTTCTCACAAGGGCTTCTCACAACCTCATGCCCAAAACTGTCATGGAAGAATTATGACTAGAAGTTACCCGAGCCTATCATGACCTCTATTCCTTCGACTCTAGGAAAATTCAATGTCTCGGGGTTATCAAAGACCTAGTCGTGACCTTGTTTCAGTTGCCCATGAAAAGTGTGGTCATGGATATTGTAGTGGCTAATGTCCCCCCAAAGTTCGGTATGTTGTTATCAAGATCTTGGATAAAAAGATTGGGGGGAAATTTGTAGATGAACCTAACCTATGCTACTATCTCGGTGTTTGGGGGAGAACATAGGAGGCTATATAGCGAATCCCAGTTGGCCTATATAATCAGTGATGAAGATAATCCAACTAACCATCCTATTTTTTCCTTAGACACTGATTTAGGTTCCAGTTTATTGCAACTCAATCATACTCCCGAGCCCCCTCTTGAACTCAGAGAGAAGCCCACCACTCCTCATGAGTCTCCTCCCTCCATCACCCCCGTCTGGAAAATGTTTTTAGATGGATCCTGTTCCGGGGAAGGCGCTGGGGCTGGGGTGTTTTTTGTGTCCCCTTCTCAGGAAATCATGTCCCTATCATATAAGCTGGAATTTGAAACCACCAACAATGTGGCAGAGTATGAAGCCCTTGTTCTAGGATTGAGAGCTGCAAGGGAAATGGGAATTCAGGAGGTAGCAATGTTCGGAGATGCAGAGTTGGTGGTCCAACAGATCAAAAACGCTTATCAGGCTAAGCACCCTCGACTCAGAAATTACAGAAATGAAGTATGGGACCTAATCGACAATTTCTTCTTAGCCTTTAACATCTCTTTTATTCCAAGGGAGGATAATGCTGTGGCTGATTCTTTGGCCGTCTCAGCTAGCCAGTTCAAGGTCCCTCAGCCGACTATGGACAAATATGATGTTGAGATAAAATATAGGCCCTCTGTACCAGACAATGTCAAGCATTGGAAGGTATTCGAGGATGATCTGGAAATTGAGAAGTTTCTCCAATCTGTTGATGAATTTTTTGCGTTGCACATTGATCAGGAACCTGATACAGAAGATAACCCTCACCCCGAGGTGTTTTTAAATAAAATTGCTAACCACCAGATTATTCAGCTGCCTAGCAATCACATTTCGAGGGGACTTATTCCTTTAGAAAGATTGTTCGATGGGAATCATGTGGCAGTGAAGGGTAGAATTTCAGGTGAAGGTGCTGACACAGCCGAGTGAAACATTGGCACACTGGAGGAGCCTAAGTTTGTCAAGCTGTCAAGTAGTTTGACCACAGAACAGAGGGCCGAATATGCTGAGTTGCTGAAAGAATTTGCTGATGTGTTTTCATGGACTTACGAAGACCTCAATACATATGACACGTCCGTCATTGAATAGAAGATCCCACTGAAGGAAGGAGCCAAGCCGTTCAGGCAGAAGCTAAGACAGATAAATCCCATGTTGCTGCCTGTCATGGAGAAAAAAGTGAAGAAGTTGTTAGAGGCCCAGATCATCATCCCCTTGAGATATTCTGAATCAGTGGCCAATTTTGTTCCGGTCAGAAAGAAGAGTGGAGAAATCAGGCTTTGTGTCGATTTCAGGAACCTGAACATTAGCTCAAAGAAATACAATTATCCTCTACCCAACATGGAACACATATTACAGAGGGTAACCAGAGAATCTAGGATCTCCATGATCGATGGTTTCTCTAGCTATAATCAGATATCGGTCATGCCTGAGGACAGAGAAAAAATGACCTTTACTACTCCTTGGGGCACATTCATGTATGCCAAAATGCCATTTGGAATGATGAATGTAGGAGCAACATTTCAGCGAGCCATGGACATAGCCTTCATCGGGGAGAAAGATAGGTTTGTGGTGATCTATCTAGACGACATAACAATCTTCTCGAGGTCCGAAAAAGAGCACTACTGTCACCTGAGAAAGGTTTTTTTCGAAGTGTCGGAGGTTTGGCCTTTCCCTAAATCCCAAGAAATATTTATTTGCTATGGAGGAGGGGAAACTGTTAGGCCATATAGTATCAGCAGAAGGAGTGAGGATTGATCCTAGTAGAGTGGAGGCAATTCAAACCCTGTCACTTCCCAGGTCAAAGAAGGAAATTCAGGCCTTTTTGGGGAAGATTAATTTTTTGAGGAGATTCGTCTCAAATTTTGCTGAACTGGTGAAACACATCACAACTATGCTCAAGAAGGGAAACAAAGTAAAATGGACGGTCAAACCCAGGGAATCTTTGGTCCAAATAAAAAGAGCATTGACTAAGGCACCTGTGCTGATCAGTCCCGACTATTCCAAATATTTCCTAATCTTCTCTTTCGCTTCTTTTGATACGGTAGCAATGGTCTTGCTGCAGAAAAATGAGGAAGGGCGAGAGCAGCCTATCGCCTTCTTCAACAAGGAATTAAGAGATGCATATCTCAGGTATGAAATCATGGAGAAACATGCCTATGCTTTAGTGAAAGCTCTCAAGGATTTCAGAGTCTATGTCTTGCACTCAAAGGTGACCGCTTATGCTCCTTCGACCTCTATGAAGGACATCCTGGTACAGCCTGACATAGACAGGAGGAGAAGTAAATGGATAGCCAAGATATTGGAGTTTGAATTGGAAATAAGGCCTACCAAATTAACCAAAGGTCAAGGCTTGGCCAAGTTGCTGGATGAAGCCAATTGCCAAGCTTTGGGGGTAAGTTTCATGAACGAATGCTTAGGAATTTAGCGGGGTCAGTTGTCTGAAATAGACCCTCAAAGAGATCCCCCATTGTCTCGATGTCCTTGGTATAAGGATGTCATATATTTTTTGCAGGAGTTGCGGCCCCCAGATGGCCTGCAAAGAAACAAAGCAAGAGCTCTAAATATCAGGGCAGTCAAGTATTGCCTTATTGATCAAATTTTATACTGGAAATACCCCCTTGGGGTGATTTTAAAATGCGTGGATCCATAAGAGGCCGACAGGATCATGGTCGAATTTCACAGCGGCCTGTGTGAAGGGCACCATTCCTGGAAGACTACAGCCCACAAAATTCTCTGAGCTGGGTACTACTGGCCCACCTTATTTGCTGATATCCATCGAAGAGTTAGAGCCTGTATCCCATGCCAAAGATTTTAAGGAAAGAAGCAGCTCAAGTCTCTGCCTTTACAGCCTATGGTTGTTTCAGGACCTTTCCAGCAATGGGGCCTAGATTTTATTCGAGAAATCCACCCTGCTTCCAGTGGGCAGCACAGATGGATCCTGACTACAACAGACTTCTTTACCAAGTGGATTGAAGCTATCCCCACCAGGAGCACTTCCCACAGGGTAATTATTGGATTCCTGGAAGACCTCATCGCAAGGTTCAGTTGCCCAAGGAGGATTGTTACTGATAACGCAGCCTCTTTCAAGGCTGAACCGTTAGCCAAGTTCTATGAACAGTTCAGGATCAATCTGATTCACTCCCCACCATACTATCCCCAGGGCAATGGTTTAGCAGAATCCTCCAACAAAAGCCTAATAAGGATCATCAAAAGATTACTGGAGGACAACAAAAGAGCTTGGAACTCGAAGTTGAAATTCACCTTATGGGCTGATCGGGTGACCACAAAGAGATCTATAGGCATCTCCGCTTTCCAGTTAGTTTACGGAGAAGAAGTTGTTTTCCCTTCTCAGCTGGCCATTCTCGTAGTGAAATTCTTCTAGGATTATCAAGAAGAGCCCAATGATATGATCAGAAGAATTCATCAACTGGTAGAAGTCCAGCAGGCCAGAGAGCAGGTAAGGGATAGAATTTAGGATCATCAGTAAAGGATCAAGCGGGTTTTCGATAAGAAGGCAAGAAGGAGCTATTCTAGATAGGAGACCTGGTGCTGAAATGGGATGCTCCTAAGAAAGATAAGGGCAAACACGGAAAATTTGAAGCCCTGTGGATCAGCCCCTTCAAAATCTCTGAAGTTTTCTCAAATAACACTTACAGGTTGCAAGATTTGGAAGGTGAAGAGGTTTTCAACATCCTAGTAAATGGGCATTTTCTTAAGAAATGTTTTGTCTGAGCCTTTGGTGGCTCCTTTGTTTGTAAATATTGTTCTTTTGACTCTTTGTTTATTTTTATTTCGTATTTGTATTTTTCGTCTTAGTAGATGACTCCATAGCCCAATAGCAAGGCACTGGAACTGCAAAATGAGTCCTTAGAGCATCACAGGGACGACTCTATCCCCCATGGAGCCTAATGTTAGCGACATTACTTGTCTTCAACATAGGGATATCCGGCTCTGCAGGTTGCACGAGAAGCGCCCAAGCGTAGCACACAGAAGAAGTCCTTTTCGGAATTGAAATCAAGCGAGTGAGCATTTCATTCTTCAGCAGAAAGGATTCAGTGGCAGAGCAGAACAATGATTAATGGGTAATTGCATATTAACAGAGTCACGTCAAGTATAGCGCTAAAATTTTTAAGGAAGTCAATGGTCGGAATCCTTCGGGAGGCACTCGCAAAGTTACAAGGGTCGTTGATCGCAAGCAGTTCAAGCACAGTGTTATTTCTCGAGCTTGGGGTTCTTGAGTTCGAAGGGCGGACCATATCCCTTCGGTTGCGCGAGATTCTGAGTTATGAAAAGTGTCCGGAGGAGGTCAACCGTCGCTGACCATCGCGCCTTGGGACTTCATGAAGGGAAAATGCCAAAGTCTGATACTCCAACTCGTGAGGTCACGAGTAGCGAGAGGTGCTAGTAATTGGGCCCTAGCCAACGGTTACATATGGCGAGCGCTGACTAGAAAGGGAGCCCTTCCCGTATCTCCATCTCGGGAAGCGGGAGTTGAGGAAGAGGAACCAAGGGTCTCCGATTCATGAATCATGAAATGAAAATCACTTTTAATGGCGGGCCCACAGTATCGCCGAAAGTGTTTCGGGTCGTCCGATCAAAAGAGGGGTACGCGATGCATGATTAAGTTCTATCGCCCCTTTGCGCATCGCGATTTCAGGAAGCAAGGACTAGCTCCTTCCCATTTTCAAACGTCGAGGGCGCCTTGGGGATAAGCACGTGGTCATAGGCCGTGGTCACTTGCGAAAGAAAAGAGCTGCTCAGGAAGGGACGAAGGAGTCGTGTATGTTCACAGAAGGAATTACTGCGATCTCCAAGTGCCATTTGATCCGACCTCAGTCCTAGTTTTCGCTTGGAGTAAATGAAGGTGAGAAAGGGTGGTTGAAACCTCTCCTCATTCATTAAATGTGAGGAATGGAGGGTCTGGAAAGCGGACTTCTCGAGAGGGTCCTGTGTACCCATTTTTCCAGAAAATCCATGTTGGGTTCTCGACTAGCCGGAGGAGGTCTAAACATGCTAACTTGGCATTTATTGGTTCAGCTAATCCTCCCCTACAAAGGCCATGCGGAGTTAAGGAGACGTTTGACGAAGGACTTCCGCCCGAAGATTGATTGAAGAGACACTATTCCTTGAAGGGTGAGCACGCCTCTATTGGGAAAATCTATCCAAGTTTATGTACTCAGTTTTTTTCATTTTTGAAGGTATCGATGGTAGAGCGAAGCTCCTGATTGTAAAGTTTTAAGAGATATCCTAGCTCTGGTTATGCATCTGTATGTAATATTTCTTGTTTAATTTCAGACAGCCTTTCTTTTCCTGTCTAAGTTTTCATCTTATACTAAGAGAGTTCGTGAGCGACTGATTCGCATGAATTATGGCAATTATGTTGTGATAAAGGATTTATTGTGGCACTATTGTTTTCTCTGGTTTTCTGCATTTGAGCGTAAGAAGATCTTGCGTTTAGATGTCTTCTTCCACAGTCTGTTAGGAACCTGATGTTTATGACAGACCTTTGCATCTCTCTGATACAAATCTTCCCCCTACTCATCCTTACTACAACTCACTGTCTGAAGTTATCTAAGACCTCACTTGCCGATGCATGCCTAGCCTAGTTTCGGAGTTGGAACCACATCGTTTGAGTTAACCTCCATTTGATCACCCCATTAAGAAAATCGTGACATAAACTGATGGGCGTCGGGCTCTGCTCCTGCTGCAATCCAGGGGTGACTTCTAACGCTAACAGGATAAATACCATCAAACTTTACACAAACTATATCTACATCTTCTTCTTCACTTGTGGAGAAAAAACCATCATCATCATCATTGCATTCAAGGGCTTTAGAGGGTTCTTTACCTTCATTTGAAATATCCTCATGATCTTCCTTTTTGCCAATATCAACACATACTTCTTTTCTTTTATTTGAAATGTCTTCAAGATCTTCCTTTGTACTATTATCACTTGATTCTTTATCTTAACTTGAAATGTTTTCAAAATCACATTTAGAAATAATGCATTCAAGAGTTTTTGATGATTCTTTACCTTTGATGATCTTGATGGAGTGGTCTTCAATTTCTTCTTTCTCTTCCTTGCTTTAATATGTCTCCTCTAGCTTTAGCCATAGAACCTTGGCGGAAGTGCATTGTCCCATGCTCTCTTTGATAGGGCTTGAGAGTCCACTAATAATTGTCTTGAGATCCAATGCATCATTCTTCTTTCCTTCCCTTTGAGCTGCAAACTTTGACTTGTTCTTCAACGAAACATATCCACTGATGGTTGCCTTCCAAATAGTTGCTCTCATTGTCTTCAAATACACTCTCATCTCTATTCTCCAAGTAGAATAGTTTTCCTCATCAAGGATTGGAACTTCATCATACATTTGTGTGTCTATGGATCTCCTTCAAGCGTGTTAAGGCTTGTAGTGAAGGCTCGCTCTGATCCCATTCGTTGGACATACCTACCACACTTAGAGTGGGG
>ML787030.1:388801-418309 GCA_009831015.1 Picea engelmannii
TTCATCCATTTGTGCACCTTATCAATCATGATAAGACAATAATGAGAGCATGGGTCCTCCAACCATTCTTCTAGGATAACTCAATCCGCAAAGCATCTTCCCGTGAGGGATTTCACCATAAGGGGACCACTTTGGAGTTCATCTATTTGTGCACCTTATCAATCATGATAAGACAATAATGAGTCATCTATACATTTTTGCAACAATGCATCATATACCAATGAAACCACATCGATCCATATTCATCATGTATCAATGACAACTCATTGATCCATCTTCATCTATGCATTCTCATCAAGGACAATACATATTATATTACATCAATCATCAATCAATCAATCCTTTGACATCAATCAATCAATTGACATCAATCAATCAAACCATTGGCATCAATGACAACATGATCCAACAAACCCTTCACCAACTCTTTTTTTTTGATATATTTGGATGACATCCTCATCTTCAACAGAACTTGGGAGGAGAACATGCGACATATTCAACAAGTTTTGAGCACTCTGCAACAGTACAAGCTATATGCCAACTTGGAAAAATGCTCTTTTGGCATGAACAGGGTCCAATACTTGGCCTACATTGTTGATGAGCATGGGGTACATGTTGATCCAACTAAGATCCAAGTCATCCATGACTGGCCAACCTCGACCACACTAACTGAGCTTCGGAGCTTCTTGGAACTAGAAAACTTCTACCGATGGCTCGTATTTGGATTCTTCCATATTGCATGGGCCCTCCGCTAGGTGACCAACGGTGGTGGACGAGAAACGTTTGTGTGGGGGAAGTAACAACAATGAGCATTAGATGATCTGAAGCATCGCTTGTGCTCAGCTTCAGTACTCTCCTTGCCCGATCTACAGGAACCGTTCGAGATTGGGAATGATGCATTTGAATATGTTGTAGGTGCATTTCTCACTCATCACGGTCATTCAGTGTCATACAATAGTGAGACACTCTAAGATATTTTTCGGAAAGACGTTTTTCGGAAATACCCCACCTATGACAAGGAAATGTATTCCATTTTATAAGCCTGTCGTCAAAGGAAACATTACATTTTGGGAAAGGAGACAATCATCCACACTGATCACAATCCTCTGCAGTTCATACAGACATAGGGGAAATTGTAGAACAACCGCCATCAGAAGTGGTCTGTGTACCTGCAACAGTTCCATATCAACATCAAGTATAAGACAAGGATCTCAAATCGTTTCGTTGACTACCTCAGTCGACGTCCCGTGGCTACACTCACCACTGTGCTCCATTCCTATGGACATGAGGCATCTGAGTGGCCCCAACTTTATCAGCAAGATCCGGACTTCGCCACCACCTATCAGATCTTGGGTATCGGCGCGACTGTCACCAATTTTCACATTTAGGGCAGATTGTTATGCCATATGGGCCATCTCTTTGTTCCTACAAGAAAGCATGAAAATCTTATTTTGGAATCCCACTACAGTCGGATGGCAAGACATTTTGGCATGGAGAAGACTGTGGTCTTTATTTAGAAATTTTTTTATTGGAAAAAACTTCAATAGTACGTCAACAAGTATATCATATCTTGCATTGTCTGTGCCATTTACAAGCTAGACATCCTACTCTCAAGAAGCCTTGGGAATCCATCTCAATGGATTACATGGATGGCCTTTCGTCCACCAAACAAGGCAATGACTGTGTATTTGTGGTCATTGATCAGTTTTAGAAGATGTCCATCCTCACATCCTGCAAGAATAATATCACAGTGGTAGATACTGCCAAGCTCTTCTTCAAATGAGTGTGGGTCCATTTTGGGATACCAAAAACCATCATCTTCAACCGGGACAACAGGTTCCTCAACACATTTTGGTCGAGTCTTTGGTCATTGCTGGAAACCAAGCTCAGTAAATTCACTACTTTCCACCCCCCGAAATAGAGGTTGTGAATCAGATGATTGTGCACATCCTGCGCATGTACAAATCTAAGCATCCACGTACGTGGGATGAGAGTATCCCCTATGTTCAACACAATTACAATAGGGCTCTCCATAGCTCCACCAGCCATAGCCCATTTTAGGTGGGGTTGGGATTCCAACCCTTATGTCCCATCGATTTTGCACTAAATCTTGCCACCACACAAATACACTCTTCCCATGTTCAGTCTGAGACCAACAAAGCCACCAGATTCATTGAGTGCATTCAACACATCCACTAAGAGGTCCAGGAGATTTTGCAGAAATCCAATGCTAAGTACAAGCAATACCATGATCAACATGGGGTACCACACCATTTTGAGGTTGGAGACAATGTATGGTTACCTTTGAAGAAGGAGCGTCTCACAGGGCCCCATCAGAATCTCCACCCACTTTTCTATGGGCCTTACACTATCACCAAGGTTGTGGGTAGCAATGCTTTTGAGCTCAACACTCCAACCTTCCTTGGCCTACACCCAGTGTTCAATGTGGACCTTCTTCAACCATATTTTCCACCATTATTGGACACCTCATAGATTGCAGAACAACTGACACCAACAAATATCAACCCTGACTTCATGGAACAAGCATCCACTGATCAAATAGTGGACACACAGGTCAAGGGCACTCGCCAACAGAGGAACCATATTTATCGGGTTGTTAAGGCATGGAAACTCCTACACCAAGGAAAGTGGCTCACCTGGGGCCAAATCCAACAGACGTTTCATCACCTGATGGGGGAACTCAATGTAATGGAGACCATTGCTTCCTAAGGGGGGAGGATTGATCCAAGTGGATATTGGTGGCCACCCACCTATCCCAACTGGCTCCTCTTTTCCATGTTTAGTTCAAAACATTCTTCTGTACTTCTTTGTAATTGTGGGTTCTACACTTCTGGGGCTGTATGAAGTCCTACATATCTTCTAGGTGGATACTGGTGGCCTCTCACCTAATCCAACTGGCTTGTTTTGTATGTTTTCATGTCATCACATCTTTTTGTACTTCTAGGGTCATTTTTGGAGCCCTACATAGTGTTTTTTTGGCTCACCACAGTCAAACTATAAATGGATTCAAAGTTTGATGGTGTAATCTGTAGTTCTATGAAATACCTTTCCAATGGGCTATCACGCGCCGAAAACGGAGGTCGTATGAAAAATTTACGACCCCGAGAAGTTGAGGTACCAACTTACCCATAGGGGCCCACATGACTATTGGCGTTTCACCTCCTAGGGTTAGGTTTTTGGATGTCTATTGTTTTTGAATTCATGAGTAATATCACAAAGGCCTCTAGAGCCTCAATTTAATCATTCTTCTTAGACATATGCGCGTAGCCACCACATCTCTTCTCGGATATAAATACCACCATTCGAGCAAGTGTTTCAGTTCTGCAATTTTACAATTTCATCCTATTTCATTTATTAAATAGATGATATTATTCACTAGATATCTGTGGTGTTCTTCATATATCTGTGTTTATTTTATTCAGTCTATTAATCATTTCGTTCTGCTCCTAAATCTGGATCAGGCATGGCCCTAGCATGGTGTGCCACGTGATGGTGACATCCGCCCATGAGTTCATTAGTGACATAGGTGTGTGGTGTGAGTTCTTTTGTTTTGTGTATATCATATCCAAAAAATCCATAAATATTTTCTTTTTTGAGATTTCACTTTGTGTTTTGACCCTGGAATCTAGTGTTGATGTATTGACATGGATACATAAGACTCTGGTTTTTGCGGAAATGACAACTTTCATTGAAATTGAGGTACGTGTTATCAAATTGGCATATAAGGATAGGTTTTTCCATGAATCCATGATCTGCATTATTAACCATTCATTTTGTTGTCACAATGCCTTAGGTTCGATCATGTCGGGTTGTGACATTAGCCACTCCATTTTGCATGTTGCAACTTGTATGTTAGTGACTACCCTTCATGGGTTCCCTAGTTAGCACCCAATTTCCATTCAATGTTCATGTTTTGATTTCTCATAGGCCTGGGAACCCTTTTGTAGACCTACCATGACTTGATATTGAGGCTCATTCTCCTCTCTTCATCTATATTTTGGCCATATCCTGAGGGGGTTCCCAACTTTATGTGTCTTTACGGTCACTTATGCATTTTTTTCTTGCATCATGCACCTCATCATTGCACTGATGTTAGCTTTGATCTTTCTTACATCTATTGTAGTAACCCTTGACCATTCTCCTCTTGCATTATTTGGCCCTTGTTTTGCAACCACTTACCCATGGAGAGAACGTTTGACAAGAGTGAACCTCACTTGCTAGTACCTTGTCGCATTTATTTTTCCTAGTTTAGTTCCATGTGCTTTGAACATAGAAGCATGTTATTAAGCCACTCGTTCTCTCCAAATGAGATAACTTTTTCACTCTTTTTCATGCCCGTTAAACCATGAAAAAGACACCTTATGAGTAAACTTTTACATCTTTTTGGGACTCGTAAAAAGACACAAAGAATACACCTATTGAGCATTATTTTAACACTTTTTCAGACTTGTAAAAAGACACAAAAAAGACACCTCACGAGTATATTTTTAACTCTTTTAGGTCTCATTAAAAATGAATGAAAAAAACACTATCAAGCACACTTCTATCTCTCTTTCGCGCTCATTAAAACATGAAGGAGACACATAAAAACAAAAAAAAATAAAAAAATAATGGTTTTTTTTTACCATTGATAGATTTTTGAAATGGAAGCGTTAGTCAAGTCACCCTTGAAAATGACACCTATTTGAGTCATCATCTTGCAATTAGGTTATATCTTTCCTAGGATCCGTACCAGTAATATGAGTCACAAATACTCCTATGGTTGGTTACTCTTCCAGTCATTATGGAGAGTGCTTCAGTACCTCCTACATTGTTTCACTATACTAGTCCAACTCTTGATTCTTGTTGTTAAGACATCCTCGTGTCGTGCTATATGTTTAAGGGAAGTTTAAGCTTGAATCAACCATATGTTGTTTTGTTGACTTTTCAAGTCAACCATCCTTGTCTAAATTGCACTTGGTGATTCTATCTCTTCACATCATCTCTCAGAGCATGTTTCATGTCGATTGATGGGGGATACATTAAGGACCTCCTTCGAAGGATCTCTTCCTATCAAATTTAGGACATTATCTACGAGATGGATATAGAAACTAGCCAGTACCTTGGAGTTTGCATTCCTCAGTGATATGCCTCCTCATGATCAACAATGGGTTTACATAATTGACACCTAATTGACCAATTCTATGGGTGTTTGACATCAAATCCTCTATTCACACTCGCTAGATGGTACTAGGTACCTTGGGGTCCATTTTCATCATTGGTGAATCCCCTTGAGTCTGTTAATGGTATATCTCAATGACCGATAATCATATTGTTTCTACCATGCTCGACATCAACTCATATATTCACATTTGTAGAATCCTAGCATGAGGGATTGGGATGAATACCTTGGGTTTTGGGCCACATCATTCCTTCCCATCACCCCTCCCAAGTTGGGATGGAGTATATCACTTATATGAGTACTTTGAAGACTTTGGGGGAACTCTCCTTAGTGCATGATGTCTTCCTGATGTATATTCTATGACATAAATCCACATTGTATTTTATCATGGCTATGATCTCATTGATGACATGGATCCACCGTGTATTTTTTCATGGCCATGGTATTTCATTTCATTTCATGGATCTACAGTGTATTGTGTTGGCAACCATTCTTTGTCTCTCTTCCGAGCATGGGTATGCCTACCGCAGGGATGGTCTATATATGTCTATATCATTGGTGTTTGATTGTAAGTACTCCTTGACTTCTTGATCTATTTTTTCTCTCCTCACACTTCCTCACAATTTATTGTAATGTGTTTCATCCATATATTCTGTTGCGCGCAAGCCTATTTTGAGAAGAAAGGATATTTTGGGCGTAGGCCTATTTTTGGAGAAGAACAGATGGCAGGAAAGTAGCATGCAAGAGGAAAAGTAGAATGCAAGAGGAAAAGACGCATGCAAGAGGAAAAGAAGCAAGCAAGAGGAGAAACAACATGGAAAGAAGGCAGGAAATCTTAACCATGATAGGGTTTGGGCTTTTTACAAAGGTTGTAATGGATATAAGCCAGTAGAGTAGTATAAATAAATACATAAGAGGTCTAGGTTAGGGATTCAATAAAAGTTGTTTGGTTGAGTTCGATTATTGTTGATGAGTTGATGATGGTTATTATTGTATTAAGGTTGTAAAAGAGTCAAGTAAGATGGATTTTGAGGGTTAAATCATAGGTTGAGGATCTTGGTGTGATCTAGTCTACCTAACAGAGGTTCCTTAACCTCATCATGATTGTATGATTGAATATGTAATGCGCACAGTGCCAGATTTTGTAGCAGACTGAATAAAAGAGTAGAGAAGCCAATTATTTGTGGACGTAGCCCAGGAGGGGGTGAACCACGATAAAAATTGTGTTCCATGTGATGTTTCTTGAATGTTTACTTTCTGTCAATGATTATTTATGAATGAATGGTTGAGCTAGATGTATTAGCATGCATGCATGAATAAGGAAGAAGATGAATGAATATTAGAAATACTTAAATCATTAGTAATATTAATGCATGAAGAAGGAAGAACCACCCCACAGATCCCCACTCATTCCTAGAATGAAAACACATGAGTATTGTAGTCACCCATAAATCTATCTTGGGTGAGACTGCGTGGTGCACTCCGTGCGCAATGTTTCCTTCTGGTTCACCAGGAGGGCCGATAGTTTTAGAGGGTTTTGTTGGAAACCTTTTGAGATTCGAACCTGGGTCAGCCTAAGAAGTGAGAGAGAGATCCAACCAAAAAAAGGTTGTATTGCCGGTTGGAACTGCATAGGATTAAGTGGACGAGATCTGTGGAAGAAACAGGTGGAGAATGAAAGTATAGAAGGGAATGTTTAGGCCATAGAATCGAATGAAGGCAGAGATTGAAAGATGGTTGAAAAACAAGGAACTTGAGTTTGCGCAGAAGGATAACATAAACCCTAAGTTAACACAGTGCAAATATGTCGAAAAATATATGTTTAGAGACTTACATGAGGTATTTTTCTTCGATTTCCTGCATTTGTTGCAGGAGTGGTTATTGAGGCTAAAAGAAAACCACCCTACAAATCGAATCATATAGTAGGAGTGGAATTATTTGGATATCACACAATTACAACAAGTTGATAAGAAATTTACACACGCAATAGATTTCTGGTTAGACAGTATTGTTGCAGGCTTAATCACCGAATTTGTAGTAGATACAATGAAGTCTTACACCACAGTAGAGGATGATTTTCTAAAATAACCCAGAGGTAGGTACATCATATCGATGTATACATCAATCAATATTTTATTGTATGACAATGGTGTGATGACCATGGAATCAGACAACTAAACTTCCCTTCGTGCATGGGGGAAGGGGGGAAGCACAGAAAGGAGGTGGAGAAATAGAGGATGAGATGGATAAGATAAAGAAGAAGGAAGCCATGGACCCAATTATGATGGAAGAAGACCACATAAAATAGATAATGGCAGAATGAGGAAAGACGCGTAGTGGAGCACCCTACAAATATTAGATGAATAACAAGAAGAGAGCCTTAGCCGATGTTGGTCACTCAGGGTTCATGTCATTCAGGGTTCCAAAAAAGCCTCTAAAACTATCGACCCTCTTGGTAAACCAGAAGGTGACAAAGTACACAGAAGGTACTGCGCAGTCTCACTCGAGATAGCTTTAAGTGGGTGATTGTAAGAATCATGTGTTTACAGCCTAGGATAGAGTAAAAGATAGGGGTTTCTTGATTAAAACCATGTACCATGAGTGGTTAGTGTAATATACTTATTCCTCAAAGTCGCATACACACATTTCACAGTTTATTTCCCAAACAACATAACCAAGTTTCATGACAATGTATTATCTCATTCATCAAGCCTAACCATTAATTTCTGAAAGAAAGTAAAGACATGCATGCATTCATCACCTTACATGAATATTACCTTGGTTCACCCCCTCCTGGGCTACGTCCACAAAGATTTGATTCTTGGCTCTTTTATTATGGTAGTTCTGAATTTCCGGTGTTGTGCGCTTACAATTCTTTGCAAAATTGGGTAAGATCTATATGAGGAGAACTAGATTACACCAGGCTCTACAGCACATGGTCTAATCCTCAAATCTACCCTCACTCTCTTCTTTTCTCAATAGCTTACAAAATTGGCTCACACAGCTAAAACATTACATATCGCATTCACTCATGCGTAGCTACAATATTTAGAACTAGTAACAAATAATAACAACTTACCTTCTAAACAACCTAAACAACCAACAATAACAACAACCCCCTATATGATACCTTCATATATATATTTATACATTTTAGGATCTTCATCCATTTACAAAATATTACCAAAACCCTAACCCTTTCGACGTTAGGTCTTCCTCCCATGCACGTACTATTCTTCCTCCAGTTGTCGCTTTCCTTGTGCACGCTTTCTTGCATGCGCATGTGTTGCTCTTTCGCCAACTATTACTTCAGTTTCTGCATGCTTTCTTTGCCATGATCATCCTTATTTCCACTTCATCCTAGTGCCAGCAGGCCCAAAACACTGACATGTGACTCATCCCCAGTCACCTAATATCTCTGTGCTTCCTCTATCTCCTTGGTGATCGTCTGGAACTTTTCCTACAACTCTGTGGATTTTGTCAGTGCCTACATGGTTTTCTCCTTGATGGTGTCGACTGTCTGAACTACCACTTCGTCGCTCATCAATCCTGCGCATTCTAGCTGGGTCTATGCTATCTATGCTCTAGATCCTTCTACCTGCACGAGTACTTCTGCTACCCTTTCCTGCAACGGTTCTATTTGAGCCTGACGATCTTGTTTCTGTGTTTGCGCAGTGATAAGTTTTGCCTGCATATTCTTCAACTCTTACGTTCCCTTGACTCGTTCTAGAATTGGTATGGTCTTCTGTTTCTGCTTGAGTTCTTGGATCGTTGCATTGATCCTCTCCTCTTCCTTGTCCTAGTGTTGGACCTGTGGATCCTCTTCCAGTCTTGTCCAAAGTTGTGCTGCTTTATCAAACAAGTCAGTTTCCATGCTAACCTATTTTTCTATCTTCTGCAGTTGCATTGTTGCTTCCTACTTCATTTTCTCCTTCACTGTTGGTGGAGTTGTTGGTCTAACCTATCCCAGGAAAGTCTCAATATCCTTCTGATACTGATCAATTTCTTGCGCAATCTGGTTGATATTTTTTGCGACTGGGAGTTCATTTCCTTGCGTAGTGCTTGGAAGTTTCCCAAAAATTTATTCCACTCTACATTCCAGTTCATTTCCGCATTCTTTCTCCTCCTAAGTTTCATATTTGGCTTGCTCGCAAACTGTTTCTAACACTTCCCACTTCTTTGTTGCTTGTTGTAGCTCGACCAAATTTTTGTGTGCTTGAGACTGCATCTCGTGGTTGACGCTAACCTGCAATTTGTATAATTCCCTCGATGTCATCTGTGTCAAGACCAATTGGATGTGGTCCAAATCCTTCAGTGGTGCATGTCCCACAATTTCATCCATCCAGAGCATGCTAGGTTTTATGTAGACCATTGAATGTGTGTGTGGCATTGGAAGATATGGGTCTCGTTCTTCTACCTCCACTCTTTCTTTGGTCTATGTTGTCGATGGATCTATGCCTCTACTTCTACTTGCGATATGGGATTCCTTGATTTTCTTGAGGAACTGTCCCATTTCTGCCAACTCTTTATGCATCTTGTCCCTGTGTTGTGTTGTGTGATCGAAATCTTTTGCTAGGGAATCCTGGACCATTCTGGCGATCATCTCTCCATCATTCTCTGTGATCGTATAGTTTGGTGCTTCTCGTTGTGACTTCTATTTCTTGCGCGTGCCTGCGACTTGCACAACTGGTCTCTTAGTTCCCCCTTATTTCTGTCTTATTTCAATCATCTTGTTCATGTACTGATCCTCTAAGCTCGACTTCTGGAAATCATTTATCAATAATTTCTTAATGTCGTCCAGTGTCCTTTTCATATCGGGAACACTATTTGTGTCTAGACTCATGTACCAGTCTAGTTTGCGGTCCCTTAGCATGATCACTAGCTGTGCGAGTTTGGTATCTTCATCAGTGATATTCTTTTCTTCCCAGATCTTTGCGCAAATGAACTAATGCTTCTCAAGGTATTCTGTTGCTTCTCCTTGAAACTTTGGTAATCTGATAGTAGGATCGTGTTCTGCCATTCTAAATACTAAACTACTCCCTCCTCTGCGCGGTGTAGATACTTGACTGGGGTTACCTGAACTGGCTCCTCCAGTTTTTGCTCCTTGTGTAGATGTACTTCCTGTTGTCAGAGTTCCTCCGAACTTCGATTGTCTAAACGGTGGTGTTCTCTTTGGTGTATTAGTCGCACATGGGTTTATGGGTTCCAAACTGACATTAATATGGAAAGGATGGATACCTTCTCCTCTTATTCTTGGGCCTCTTATTTTCCTCTCATAAGTGGCATGCAAGATTTCCTCAATCTACTCCACAGCCTGGAGATCCTCTACCTCTTCCTCATCACTCACCAAGCCCTCCCTCACGGCTACAGATCTCTTCTTGGTATTCATCTTATATTGGTAGGGTACTTTGCTACACGTCATTCCTGATGATGCCAAGATCCGTTTAAGCTGGTCGTCGCCTATCAAGATTGGGTCCAAGGGTTCCTCCTCATTCTTGTCTTTATCCTGCCCTCCTTCCATTTCTCCTCTCTCTGTTAGTGCTTCCCCCCTTGCCCCATGCACGCAAGGAAGTCTAGCTGTTTGATTTCATTGTCATTACACCTTTTTTATATATCAGTATCTTGATAGAAGTATATAGTGATCGAATGTACCTTCCTTTGGGTCCTCGTAGAAACTCTTGTTTGGCTATGCTATATGACTTCACCGTGTCTACTGCAAATTATTTGATGAAGCCTGTCACAATACTGTCAAGCCAAAAGTATACGACGTGGGTGAAATTTTTGTTCACTTGCTGCAGCTGCGTGATCTATACTGGATTTCAATCTAGCTGTCGAATCCAGTTCATCATGTGGTTATCCTTTAACCTTAGGATCCACTCCTATAGTAGATGTGGAAAATCACAGAAAAATAATTCATGTAAATCTGTAAATACGTATTTATCCAGGTATTTACACGGTGTGATTTTGGGGTTTCTATTGTATTTTTGTGAAAACTCTAATTCTTTAGTTCTCAACCAGCCCTCAATTTCCACTTTTATGGGGTTCCAAGGTCTCAACATTCCCTTCTAACAGCTCATTGCTCTTCTGTTTCGCTCCTTCGGTTCTTGTTCACTCTATCTCGTCTACTCAATCCTTTCTTGTTCCTCTTAACACGACAACAAAACCATTTGTTGGTCACTCTTCCCTTCTCCGGTTGTCTGAGTTGTTGAACCAAGGTTCATTTCATTTGGGGTTCCAACAAAGCCTCTAAAACTATCATCCCTCCTGGTAAACCAGAAGGCGACACAGTACACAGAAGGTACTGTGCAGTCTCACCCGAGATAGCTTTAAATGGGTGACTGTAAGACTCCGATGTTTACATCCTAGGATAGAGTAGGAGATAGGGGTTTCTTTATTAAAACCATGTACCATGGGCGGTTAGTGTAATCTACTTATTCCTCAAAGTCGTATACACACATTTCATAGTTTATTTCCCGAACAACATAAACAAATTTCATAACAATGTATTAACTCATTCATCAATCCTAACCATTAATTGCTGAAAGAAAGTAAAGACATGCATGCATTCATCACCTAACATGAATATTACCATGGTTCACCCCCTCCTGGGCTACGTCCACAAAGATTTGTCTCTTGGCTCTTTTATTATGGTAGTTCTGCATTTATGGTGCCGCGCGCATACAAATATACGCAAAATTGGGTAATATCTATATGAGGTGAGCTATATCGCACCAGGATCTACAGTCTATGGTCTAATCCTCACATCTACCCTCCCTCCTCTCTTATTTTCTCAAAAGCTTACAAAATTGGCTCACACAGCTAAAACATTACATATTGCATTCGCTCATGCGTAGCTACAATATTTAGAACCAATAACAAATAATAACAACGTACTTTCTAAATGAACTAAACAACCAACATTAACAAAACCCCCCTATATGATAACTTTGTATCTATATTTATACATTTCGGGCTCTTCAACCATTTACAAAATATTACCAAAACCCTAACCCTTCCGACGTTAGGTCTTCCTCCCATGCATGTGTTGTTCTTCCTCTAGCTGTCACTTTCCTTGTGCATGCTTTCTTGCATGTGCGTGTGTTTTTATTTTGCCAGTGGTTACTTCTGTTTATGCATGCTTTATTTCCGACGATTGTCTATCTTTCCACCTCGGCCCGGTGTGAACAACCGAAGAGAGGGCTTGGAAAGCGATGAAGAGTTGGAGGATCTCTGAGTTATGGAACAGATTGAGGAAATACTGCGTGCAACACATGAAAGGAAAACAATATGTCCAAGGTCAGTGAAAAAAGGCATAACTCCAATCCATATCACCGTCAATGTGGAACCTACAACCCCATGTGCGACTAGTACACCAGAAATAAGACCAGCTTTTAGACAACCAAATTTTAGTGAAAGAAGAACAATAGGATAGGGATCCAATCAAGGATCATCAACTGGGGGAACCAGTTCAGGAATTTGTAGTCAAATATCTACACCAGACAGAGGTAGTAATTCAACACAGTTCAAAATGGTAGGACATGATCCCACAATCAGATTACTAGAATTTCGGGGAGAGGCATTAGAGGACCCTGAAAATCACTTATTCATCTATGAGAAGATCTGGGAAGAAAATCATATCACAAATGGGGATACAAAATGCATGCATTTATCTATCATGCTAAGAGACCGCACACTGGATTTGCACATGAGCCTAGATGTAAATAGTCCACCAAGAGTAACAAGGACTATTGCAAATATGAAAAAACTACTGATAAATGAATTTTAGAAGCCTAGATCAGAGGATCAATATATGAATGAAATGATTGAAATCAGGAAAAAACCAGGTGATTCTATTTGGGAGATTGATCATAGGTTTAAACGTTTGAAAGGTAAGTTGAAGTATACAATTACTGACATGCAATATAGGCACTTATTTGTGAACTCATTGTTTCCACACTTGAAACATCCAGTAAGACAACAGAAGTTCCAATCTCAGGCAGAGGCTCTACATGCAACCTTACAACTGGAAGAGAACCAGTATCAAAATATAGATCCAACAATAGAGGAGCTAAAGGAGGATCTGAAAAACCTAACATTTCGACGTAACTAGAATAAGGGAAAAGAGAAAAGATAATTTGTTTGGTGTACCACATGCAGGAAAAAAGGACACCACAAGAACGAATGTCCAACTTTCACATAGTATATGGAAACATGATTACCAAACCCTTTTCCAATAGGAGGACCATGGTGTGAGATTTTTAACATGCATGGGAATGATCCATATCATTTTCCAATGATGCAGAAGTATAAGACAGTACCCAAAATTTCATACTACAATTTTTTCAAATCAGTGGGTCATGATGAAAAATATTGTAGGACGATGGATATGATGAAATAAAGAACTTTAGATACTTATAGGGTGCAAGAAGAAATGATGAAAATACAAGTTTCACCTCAGTTCAACCAGGTACCACCACCATACAATAATGTGCAACAATAGTATAACAATGCGTGGCCGCAATACAGTAATGCGCAGCCGTAGTATAACCCCACATAGTATAATCACGTACCTTAGTACAATGCACCACGAGGATATTGAGGTGGTTAAAAAGGTGGAGGATGAGGTAGAGGAGGATTTGGATGAGAAAGAGGTCCATTAGTGTGTCACAATTTCCAACAACCAGGACATTGTGCAAGGGAGTGTGAACTTCCACCAGCAATATGTATCTACTATCGCGCAATAGACCATGAGAAATAATATTGTCCAACACACTTGGGAAAGATCCAAGAAAAAGGAACCAGAATAACTAGACTGTCCAATGGGTCTCTGCAGAATCTAGGTATGATGGGAGAAACATCAATATAGTCACTCGAGGAGGAGCCAATAAAGGAACTGGCGCAGTAAAAAAAGATCCAACACAACACCAATGGGTTAAGAAGAATACTGAGCCACAAAAGCCGTTTGATGCACGAAAAGAAAATGAAACATTCAAGGAGGCCAGACAAGAGTTTCTCAAGCAAAATGTTGCGTCTACATTAGTTGTGCAACAAAATTAGAACTCACCAATGTATGAAATTCCCTCCTTAATGGACCATACCAGTGAAGCACAACCTTTAGAGCAAGTAAGTAACATAATTTGTTTTCTGAAATCCCGTGTTAAGTTATTGAAGGATCCATCATCTGTTAAGATATTACAAAATTTGCTAGAAATATGTAACACAGAGGTAGAAGGAAAATTAGAGAAGAAAATAGTCAATCATCCCCATACAAGAAGAAGGACAAGTAGGGAATTCAGACTAAATGATAATATTGGGGATTTCAATATGGGTGATATTATACTAGACTTAGGCTCTGAAATAAATGTCTTACCTAAGAAGACATGGTAGTGTATGGGAGAACCTACACTAGGTTATTCACCTGTCCAGTTGAAACTATCAAATCAACATAGATTGTTACCAATTGGAAGCCTTAAAGGTGTGACAATATATTTAGATGGAGTGCGCACTATGGAATATTTTGAAGTAATAGAGATAGGAGATGGCACAACACCTTACCAACCATTTCTTGGATTGGATTGGGCATTTGATAACCAATATATAATCAATCTGAAGAAGAGGAAAATGACTTTTGAATTAGGATAATATATATTCATTGCACCATTATATCCTTCGGAAGGAGAAAGGTTTGTAGAGCCCACTTGTTTGGATCAAGAAGAAATAAACCAGTTGTATAGAACCACCACGCGAGAAGAGAATTATGTCAACCCAAATGTAGATGGTATACTCATCTGGAGAAGCATTACATCATGTGCTTTTGATTCAGATATAGGTTTAGAGAATTGGAAACAACGATTACATGAAGTTTCCACAAGAAGGTGTGCAATAATAGACCATGTAGTAATATGGGTAGGTACAGAGATAAGAGAACCTCCCAATTTTCATGGGGTAAATGACTTAGATAAATTTATGACAAAATATGAAGAGGAAGTGTTAGAAAATCAGAGGCTCTTAGCCTAGATATTTCACTCAAGGCCACACCTGCAAGATGGTGGGGTGTGCACAAAGAAACAATTTAGGACTAGTAGCATTGTAAATGACTATTGTGCATTAGATTTTGCGCAGAGCAGGGTAGAAATAAAATGAAGAGGTATGATGGACAAGGAACACCACTTGAACACTTAGAGAAGTGCATAACAAAGTGGAGGATGACACCACCAGAGGAATGGCCTCATCACTTTATCCATACATTGGAAGGAATCCTAGGGAATTGGTATATAGACCAGGAGATGCGCAGAGGCACTACATAATGGACAAGATTGCATAATTTTTTTATATTAACCTTATCATTTGAAAATGAGAACCCCAACATAGATTCAGTGCTAAAGATGATAGAGGGAATGATATTTATTGATGAACCAGAATTTGAAATCATGACATAATATCAACAACAAAATAGACAGACAGTCAAAGATTTACTCTCATGTTATCATGTTGACGAGGAAGCACCAGATGAAGATGATCTGTGCAACATTCAAATTACAGAGATTGAGGGAGAAATAGAGGTGGAAAGTCCATCTCTGAAGAAATAATAAAAGAGTTATTGTGCAAATAAAATGTCTTGTTCCCAACAACCTTTATAGAGATGAGAGGAATAACAGGGGATCTAGGTGAGATGAACATTCCTATCAAACCTGAGGCAAGACATGTCAGGTAGATACCTTACAGACTAAATCTAGTGTATAAGCAGAAAGTGAAAGCAAAAATTGATAGAATGTTAGAATTCGGTATCATAGAACCAATAGAGGAATTTGAATGGATAAGTCCTATGGTAGTACAAGAAAATAAACAAGGGAGGATAAGGATTTGTGTATATTTGATAAAACTAAATGATGCTTTCTTACATGACCCTTTTCCTACCCCTTTTACAGATGAGGTCTTAGAGAATGTGGGAGGCCATGAAGCATATTCATTCACAGATGGATTCTTAGCTTACCATCATATCAAAATAGCTCCAGAAGACATGTATAAGACTAATTTTGCTACAGAATGGGGGTCATACCAATATACAGTCATGTCATTTGGGCTGAAGAATGCACCGGCCATATTTTCAAGAGTAGTCATAGATGCTTTTAAGGAATTCATACATTAGTTTCTAGAAGTATATCTAGAAGACTGAAATGTATATATTTGGTTAAAGGACCATGTAGAAGTGTTAATACTAATGTTGGAAAGATGCAGGAAGTGTCAGATATCATTAAAAATCAATAAATGCATCTTTGGTATACCTTTTGGAATATTTTTGGGACATATAGTGTGTAAACAAGGTTTACTAGTGGACCCTACTAAGATTGCAATAATTGTAAATTTACTACCACCAAAATCAGTGCACCAGTTAAGAGAAAAACTGGGACATACAAGCTATTATAGGAATTATATAAAGGGGTATGCACAGATTAATACACCTATGGAAAAATTGTTAAAGAAGCACACTAGATTTCAGTGGGATGAGGATTGTCAAAAAGGATTGGACACTTTAAAAGAAAAGATGGTCACAACACCTATCCTAGTATTCCCAAATTTGGAAAAGACATTTCATGTGCATGTAGATGCATCAACCATAACACTTGGAGAAATTATGGCGTAGCTAGGAGTAGGGGACTTAGACCATCCTATAGCCTTTACAAGCAGAAAATTGTCAGAATCATAGCAGAATTACAACACCACAGAAAGAGAAGGCCTATCCATGGTATATGAAATTCAGAAGTTGAGGCACTACTTACTGGGTAAACACTTTAAAATGTCCATAGACCATTATGCCCTAAAATATCTAGTTAACAAGCCAATGTTGTAGGGGAGTTTATGTAGACGACTATTGTTATTTCAAGAATTTGATTTTGAGGTGATAGTCAAACCAGGGAAGCTGAATGCAGGACCTGATCACCTGTCAAGGGTAACTAATGGAGAAGGACCTACTAACTTGGAAGACAACTTCCCCTATGCGTAGCTATTTTCAATATAGGTAGTTGATAAATACTTTGTTGATATTATTGAATACTTAAGTACAGGGATTGCTCCACAGGAGTTTAACACTACATAGAAGAAAAATCTGGTATTTAGAGCTACAAACTATCAAATTATTGCAAGACACTTATACAATATGGGTGCATATAGCATTTTGAGAAGGTGTGTATTAGAACATGAAAGGAACTAAATTTTGGCAGAATCTCATGAAGGTATAGCTGGAGGACACCATGTATGAAAAGTTACCATGCAGAAGGTATTGCGCATAGGATTATGGTGGCCAACAGTCCATAAATATGCCAAGGAATATTTCCAGAAATGTGATGTCTGCCAGAGGGTTGGCAAACCCAACAAAAGGGATGAGATTACTCTAAGACCACAAGTAACTTTGTAGGTATTTGAAAAATGGGAAATAGACTTTGTTGGACCAATCAATCCACCAACAAAAATTTCAAGAGCTAGATATATCATTACTATGACTGAATACTTAACAAGATGGGTTGAAGCAACACTACTCAAATATTGTAGCACATAGACAACAACAAACTTCTTGTTTGAGAAAGTGATCACCATATTTGGATGTCCAAGGATTTTGATGAGTGACCAAGGCACTCATTTTATCAATGATACCATTAGGGCTATGATTGAAGAGTTTGAAGTCTATCACAAGAAAAGTACACCATACCATTCTCAGGAAAACGAAACAGTAGAATATTTCAATAAGATTTTGGAAAATTATTTGACTAAGATCTGCAATGTAAACATAGATGATTGAGACTTGAAGATACCAATATTATTATGGGCATATAGGACCATGTGTAATAAGTTGACATGACATGCACCATTCATATTGGTGTATGGAAAGGAAGTAGTAGTACCATTAGAATTTCCGGTACTCAGTCTGCGCATAACAACAATTACCAACATGACAGAAAGAGTCACAGTACATGAGTGGTTAAGTCAACTAATGGAAATGGAAGAGGACAAAATTCTAGCAGGATTTCACTGGGAAGTACAAAAATAAAGAGAAAAAGCCTAGCATGACAAAAATATTAAAAATAAGAGTTTTAAGGAGGGAGACCTAGTCCTTCTCTATGAGAGTAATTTTTTCCAACATCCTGGTAAGTTTAGAATGCATTGGCTAGGACCATATGAAGTAAATACTGTCATAGATGGGGGATCTGAACAACTAAAAGATTTGGGAGGAAAATAACTGAAAGGAATGATCAACGATATTCGACTGAAACTGTACAGGGAAAGTCGACCTACTAACCATTAAAAGTCATAATGCAATGAGAAAGGCATGTCTATAGTGTACCATAGTAGACATTAGGAAATAAAGCTCATAAAAAGAAAGACAAAAGTAGAAAAAGAAGAAAAAGGAAGAAAAAACTAGAAAAGAAAGAAAATACAAAATATTGGGAAATATCATGCGCAATAGACAGTGGAATCATCATGCCAAAAAGAAAAAGTGACTGTGCACAACATATGGTTGATAGGAAGAAAACACCGTGCACTAAGGGAAATTCATAGCAGAAATGTATGGTGCACCGAAAAAGTGCAGCACATGAGAGAACGGGCCAATGGTCAAAAAAGAAAAAACCGACCGTTAGGGTAAAAAGGCGCGAATTTGGAATTTATGAAACTTAGCGAATTTGGAATTTATGAAACTTAACGAAGCGTCCTCGACAAGATTCAATGCATTAGTAAAAAATAAAGGATGTTCTCCGAGAATATTCATGACACTTATGACGCCCTATATAAAGTGAAAATGCAGTCCCAACAAGACTTATTGTGCATTTGAAAACTCACGAAGTTAACAAGCATGAAGATAAGAGGCAAACAAACAAGTGCAGAGATCGAAGCAGTCGAAGCTTAATCGGGAAAGTAAGAATTACCCATGATGGCACCTCCAACTGTCAATGCACCATGAAAAACAACATGAAAACCACACAATAGTCTTAGGTCACTACAGGAAACTGCAAAGGCGGAACAAGAATTTACACAAAGAGAGGGAATTGTCTATGTCGATGCAATTCCCTCACTGCAGGTCAAACTAGTGAGTGCCACATTGGTCGAGGAAGAAGAACAGACCAAAATGATGGTCGATATGGATATCGACTCGCATGATAGTGTGCAGGGTCATGAACCGTTAGCCACGGGCAACCCACAACAACTTGCCAAGGCTAAAGAATCCCATAGAACAAATGGTGTTGACAGCAAAAGGACAAATTCTGATGGGACGAGACCACAACCTATGGTGCGGTTTGCACAACAGGAATACGTACAGATTGAAGACATCACAAGGAAAATATATTTGGGTGGGGAAGATAGAGAACCAGAGGCTAGCACCTATACCGCGTCGGTAAAGAGGAAGGGAAAACAACCCATCACGTGGTCCCCATGTAAGTAGCTTGATGTTTCGATCATCTTACTACGCATCTCAGAGGGGGTGCAGGCCACACAAACTCTACAGGGTTGAGTGGAAAGGCTAATATACGCAGACAAGAATGTATTTGACACCAACAAATTCCCAGAATTTGCGCAGTAGGTGTACATTGAGAACCTAAGCACAGGGCCATTTGGAGATCTAATACTACAACCAAAGAAATGGGTGGTCGGCCTGGAAAACAAAGGAATCTTGAACTTGTTAGAGATTCCCCACTTTAGCAGGGGAAAGAGGTGAAAAACTACTTCAAGCAGTTGATAGAAGTCCTCCATGGAGGGTTTTTGTGGTTGGAAGAACCTGTTTTGTGGTTAGAAGAAGCTGCAACGTTATGTCATGGATATTGCGACGAATATTGAGTCTCTGAAACGTCGTTTTATGTCACGTGGAAATTTCGATGAACTTGAATTAACGTCGCAAGAGTGACGACCCTAGGTAAATTCTCACAATTTCCACAAAAAGAGAAATATCGTCGCCAATACGACAATATAGGCAAACTAAGTGAAACCAACATTTCGTCGCAATTGCGACGACCATTGCGATGACAATGTTCGTTTCTTATATAGAAAATTCATTGCTGCATTTTTTTTGTTGTCGCACTTGCAATGACAACTTTTTTTTGTTTATATAGCGAATGCGTCACATGAACGACGCAACAATTTTTGTTATTGTCACACTTGCGATGACGGTTTTTTTTGTTTATATAGGGAATGCGTCACAATTGCAACGAACATTGCGACGACAATGTTCGTTCTTTATATAGAAAATTTGTCGCATCATTTTTGTTGTCGTCGCACTTGCGACAAAAACTTTTTTTTGTTTATATAGTGAATGCGTCGCAAGAATGACAACATTCTGTTGTTTATATAGCAAATGCGTCACATAAATTTTGATGTCGTCACACTTGTGACGACAATTTTTTTTGTTTATATAGTGAATGCGTCGCAGGAACAACAACATTCTGTAGTTTATATAGCAAATGTGTCGCAACAATTTTTTTTGTCGTCGCACTTGCGATGATTTTTTTTGTTTGTTTATATAGCACATCCATCGCAGGTATATTATTGTCGTCGAAATTGCAACGAAAAATATTTATTTAAAAAAAAAAAAATTTAATTATTTTAGGCTGCAATTTTAATATTAATATTACCATATTAATAACTATCAATAGAAAACATTGACATTATTTATTATTTATATTAATAACTTATTTTTCATGGGGACTTGGTGTTTTTTCCAACAACCAAGCAAAAGCTTATGCACTTTGGAAAGGATTGAAAATTTATAAAGGTTCATGTGCTCAATCGTTGGTTGTAATGAGAGATTCAAATACAATCATTAACCATATGGAATTCATTGTGCGCTAAAATAGTCTCATTCAAGGTTACATATAAAATAAATAATGCAATATAGAAGATGAAATACTCAAAGAAAATGTGTCTAAACTGAAATATGTGCTCGGGTGTTACAACAACTATTTGATAATACTTATTTCAATAGGTCAATGACAATGTATGGATTTGATGTAAGAGTTTCACATGGTGTATTTTACAAATACAAAACACAATCCTAATACTCTAACACAACACTAATGACCTTCACTCAAATAGTTAAATAGTAATTAGGCCTTCCAAGTGCTTCAATATATGGTGATGCAACCCACCATAGAAAACACATGAAGGCATGAGAGACACTATGATTCCACTATAGGGGAAGATGAAAGGGGACCTATGGGAAAATAAATCCTCTTTCTCCAAGGTCATTCTTAGAACTCATATTTTTATACAATGTGCCTTAAATGAAGACATATACCTTCTTTGACTTATCAACCAATCCTTGAATCTATGTAAGAGTTTGGTGGGGAAAGTATTTTCACATAATAATGGGAGCATGGGTTGAGTACAATCTTCATGCCATGGGAAGTGTAAGATTCCTACATTCCTCTATTTATAGGTAATGTCATCCATCATTTCCAACAATGATATCATTGTCATTGAATCTAACATTGTGGGAAGCACTCTAACATTAATTCTCTACATATTTCATGTTTTATTCTCCATTTCCAACCCATACCAATTTGCAAATTAACCAAAATCAACATAATGAAGAGGAAAATTGTATACTTTGGATGAAATAAAGTGGTTGTAGGTGAGCATATAGGATAGGGAAGATAACAATTCATCATTCAATATCCATTATATACTCTTTATATCCTTGAGAGACAAATATAGTTCTTTTAGGAAATTCTTAGAAAGACTACAATAGATCAAGCTCTTTCTATCCACACTAAAGAGAACTAGAGAGAATAATATATCTAAGGGACCATGAAGTACATAAATTGAATATATTCCTTATGTTGCATGTTGTAGTGGAAGAGAGTTCCTTATCTATCGCGTGATGAATCAGATTTTGTAATGCTTTGTGTTGCGAAGGTTAGGTAAGAATGTGAGTAGAAAGGTTGGGATGAGAAATATAGAATATTATTGCTTGGTTTTTTCACCATGGTGGCCTCATAGCCTAGGTTGGTGTTGGTATCTACACTAGATGGTTGTGGTTCAATGGAAATTCTCTCTTACATGACCAATCTCTTGGACCACTTTTTGTTAAAAGATAAGTCTCATTCTTTTGTTTATGAATATGCAAAATTAATATTACTCCCAGTCATAAAACAATTATGTGTTATGCATGCTATGTGTATTTTGTTTTTCCAATTTTGAATTTAAGTATACAAGGAAATGAAGGAAAATTTCATGATGTAAGAGACTAAAATGATTTATACCTTTTCGGAAATGTGTTTTCAATCGTGGAGGTGACCACCCTTCAAACATGCATTTTTCAAAGACATTAAAAGGTTAAATGATTGAATAATAGCTAAAAATCCATGAGGAAATAACCATGTGCAAGTGTAAAGGAAGGCTACTAGGTGGGCTTGAAACAAGAGAACTCTTAGCTCACACATACACAATACATAAAATAAGATTCCATGTAAAAAAATCAAGTTCACCACTATCTAAGGGAGTTTTAACCTTTGGAATACATTGTGAAAGAAGATTAGATATGAAGTCTACCTAATAAAATATCATCCCATGCTTGAGGACCCCATGCATAATCAAAATCCATCTTAACCATATGTATCTAGTGCATCGTCTACCATACAAGAGGTTCAAGAGAATTGTTAAGGCTTGAAGTTCTCAAAAGAATGGAGGGAGGCCATGAAGCCTAAGGAAATGGCTGGATGATATGGAGTTCACTATAGTTTAAAACTGCTTAAATATTTCTAACCTACAAGGTTACATATAAAATAAATAATGCAATATAAAAGATGGAATACTCAAAGAAAATGTGTCTAAAATCAAATATGTGCTCAGGTGGTACAACAACTATTTGATAATACTTATTTCAATAGGTCAATGAAAATGTATGGCTTTGATGTAAGAGTTTCACATGGTGTATTTTACAAATACAAAACACAATCCTAAGACTCTAACACAACTCTAATGACCTTCACTCAAATAGTTAAATAGTAATTAGGCCTTCCAAGTGCTTCAATGTATGGTGATGCAACCCACCATAGAAAACACATGAAGGAATGAGAGGCACTGTGATTCCACTATGAAAAATTACTATGCATATTTTTTTGTTTATGAATATGCAAAATTACAATTACTCCCAGTCATAAAAAAATTATGTGTTATGCATGCTATGTGTCATTTTTTTTCCGATTTTGAATTTAAGTATACAAGGAAATGAAGGAAAATTTCATGATGCAAGAGAAGAAAATGATTTATACCTTTTCAAAAAAAAAATTTGGATCGTGAAGGTGACCACCCTTCAAACCTAGATTTTTCAAAGACATTAAACGGTTAAATGACTGAATAATAGTAAACATCTATGACCACCCATATTGCTCGATTATGTCATTGCTCTATGATTTCAATGTTAAACTTGTTACATCCACATTCTCAATCAAGGTATTTATCATGTTTATGCATGGAAACAATTCCTCTTTGTATCCCACCTTGTGGAATCACAAGACCTTAACATTGAAATCCTTGGGTTCCTGTCCTTGGCTTATTTTTCTGCTCGCAATGATTTGTGGAAGGTTCAACATAATTGTACATATCATAGAGGAATGAATAAGTAGGCTTTGAGGCAATGTTGAGTAGCAAGACCATGTCCATGACACAATGAAAATACACAATGAAAAGAATGGTAATGCTCTTTGTCATGTGAAACACAATGAAACATGTCACAAGAATTTCAAAGTTGCATATATCATGTCATGAGATTTTGGAAGTTGCATCATTAAGAGAAGCTTAAATTATCATTAAGTGTATAACAAAATTACATTCACAGATATATACAAGCCATAGAAATAACCTTGTGTATATTATGAGGTGAAAAATTACCCATAATGTCAATGCATTATATGCATCATTACATGTTCAACTATATAATGTACATCTAACTGTCTTATAAAATTATTACATGACATCATGAATTTCTTTTAGTATTTTTTTGTGCTTTCAAGTTCTTAAGAAAATCATCAATGTCCATGTCTTCATTTACTGGGTGCTCTTCAACAGATGATGTTGTTTCATTCCTTTCACGCCGAGTACGTATGGTCTCATACCCACGATGTGGATGCTGCTGTGAGGGGCCATCACCTAAAAAAATAAAAAATATTAAATTTATATGGCCAATTTTTAAATATCATTGAAGTAGTTCATTAATATTAAAAAAAACTCTGCAATGTAATTATTTACTCGGTCCTCTAGTTGGCACCGTTGGAATGGCTATCGGCCTGTTCACCTGATCTTCAGGTCGAGGATGATCATCTATGACATTTTATGCCATTGAAATGTCAAAATTTATAAGTAAAAAATTTATAAGGACAAAATTATTAAGTATATGATTAATATATAGACATTTTACCATCATGGGCCTCAGTCACAGGAACATCTTGGGGCTACACCTCACTGGGATGGGACTACTGGGGAGCACCATGATCTTCTGGTTGCATTTCACTATCAACGTTTTGTTGTTCAATACTAATGGTTTCATTGATAGTGTTGCTCCCCTGATTAAAACTAAGTAAGACATTAAATTATGGAGGATATCAAACATTTATGTATTTTATAAGTAACAAAAGGCTAATGTGGACTGATTTTTATTTACCTTATCCCGCAAATTAGATCTTGGGGTCTGCCCCATGATTTTCCTACGATCAACCACAACTTTATAACCTTACTTGTAACCAAGTTGGAGGTCTTCCGCCATGGTTTCAGTTCCAAAGTCGTCACCCTGCATTGCATAAGGGTATGGTTTTTTAATGTTTTTGGCTGCAATTACCTTAAATTTGTAAGGTGATACAAATAATATTATTAAGATGTTTGGGTACTTACGATTCGTGACTATAACCTCGAGTAGCTACCCTAGCCTATCTTGGGTTGGACATGTTTGGAAATACTTGCTTTGGTTGCCTTCGAAGTGTCAGGCAACCTATCATCAAAATTTTCAAGTATGTTATATATAACCACACTTTTATTTAGATCTAAAGAAAAATAAAGCTAGTATTGAATTCAAAAAATTGTAATTTACCTTGTGTACCAGTTATTTGTTCTCCTGAAGTTTTCAAAATCTTCTCTTTTGCATCATCAATGATCACCTTCCATTCCCTCTTTGGAATTGAGGGAGGACGCTCATACCTAGGATTTCTTGCCAAGCTTCGTCTATAAACATCCCGCGTATATTTTAAATATTCACCTGCTGCAGATGTAACCACTTTTGTATTGAACATGTCTACACCAAAGAGGCCTTCAAGATAATCCATAAGTTCCTTTTTGAGGTTGGAATTATGGCAATTCCACCTCATGTGTAAGGTTGCCCCAAAAATAGACAAGGCCTTAAATTTTAAATTAATGATCATATATAAAGGTTGTTTCCTACACACAAAAATATATGATCATTAATTTAAAATTAATAATCTAGATGATTTATGTATGAGGAAAACATTAAACAATTAAAATATGAATTAAAACTACCTAGGAGTCTTGATTGTTTTAATGGAAGTCCATTATCGTCGACCAAAAATGTGCATGGAAGGGTCCCTTTGCTTGTCACATGTCTAGCTCCAGAAAATGCAACTGTCTCAACCACATCACTATGATCCTCATCTTTGCCACCATCTCTATACTCTGATCGAGGTGTGGATGCCTGTCGGTGCGTGTCATGGCTCCTATATAAATGATGTGTGGAAGATGGAGAAGTAAATAGTGCTCTAGCAGCTGTATGACCACCGGCATCAGGACTCTGTAGCGTCTTTGTAGTGCCACTACTACCAACATCAGGCTAAACGGGCTCCAAATATTCCTTTATAAAAAAGGAAATGTTTTTTCGTGATATAATGTAAAAGTTAAAGAACAAAGTATCATAATTGAACATATGAGTGCACTAAAAAAAAAAAAATTATGGTTATTACCTTATATGTGTTAAGTTGTGACATAAGGAGCTTGATCCTTTCTTTGACGTCCAGAGTTTGTTCTGGATGATCTAACAAGATAACAAGTTCCTTGTTAGATTTAATGATATTTTTTTATAATAAAAGCATCATAGCAGTGCAAGAATAAAACCCCTCCTCATCGGCGGAATCATGATCCACATGGCCTGCTGACTACATATAATTTTAGCAAAAACAATGCTATTTCAATAAAATTATATAAGCAAATAATAAAAAAAAACGTAAAATGAAAGTGGAAATTGATAATCATTTACATGATCTACGGTTGGCCTTTTTCCACGATCATCCTGCCACATTAAAATATAATTAGAACCCCCAAATATTTAAAAATTGTTAATGATAAAAAAAAAAACAATGTTAAAGATAATAAAAAAATATAATGCAATAAGTAGAGGTTTCTTAAAGAGGTGTTGCATAAGAACCTGCACACTATTAGTCAATGTTTCTATTCAATTCAAATGGTAATCCACTAATAACTCTTCCCCGGGAGCTATCTTTTTTATTGCGCACATGACTACCCGATTCTCTTCATGTCCCTCATATATGCAATTCACTTGTTTGTTTGTTGTCCCGAGTCACGTGTTGTTTATAAACCTTGCAGTATTGTCAGAAGCTTTAGGCCTTCCATCAATATAGATAGTCACTCCCTTATTTTTATCCTTGTTTATTAGTTGTATACAATTTGCGGCGAGTGCATATCTCTGCATACTTCGCATGTATCGGACCAACCACATCCAATTGTTATAATTGTAACACGGATCGACGTAGTCCATCAATTCATTTACTGTATTGTATTTTACAATTATTCCATCCATGGAAAATAACCCCAAGCCATGCCGGGAGGATGGTGCAATGAGATATGTCCTATTGTTGACAACGAAGTCAACATCTATAGGAGGTAGTTCCTTGGGTACCCATTGTTTCACCAAATGCTTATACCTGAGTGGACCATCTATGTCTCCTATGCTCTCATCATCATAAGAGCATGATCCTCCTTCAGCAAGAAAAAATTTCATGCGTCTACAAAATTTTATTCAGACTTTTTCACCTCTGGTCCTTATTTGCTTATCATATCTACTAGATGCAGTTGCATTTCCGGACTCTATTTGTCCTAAGCTTTCCTCACTCAACGAAGAAATATCTGACAGATACTTGTTTTCTTGTACCTTCAGTTGCATGTGCACGTGTTGTTAGTTAGTATTCCATCATCATATTCACAGTTCTAAATAAAATTTTTATATCTTTAGTTTTGGATGCACAATTAGAATAGGGTGCAATTACCAATATTAGTGGTCAACCACCTAATTTAATGTGATATCCCTCTTGATTTTGGACATATTAAGGACATATTAAAAATGTGAAAACACTAAGGACATGATAAATTTATCATATGGATCTAAGAAAAAATAGTATTAAGGTTGTTGTTTGTTGGATTTGTGAAAAATGAACCTAAACAAAAAATTCTCACTTGAACTTGAGCAATGCCATAACTTCTAGAAATGGTATAGAAAAATATAAATACTAGACTAGGATAACCCAACTAGGCACCCTCTACTCAAGGAAGAGGAACCACATGACACAAAATGCCTCTAATTTTTGCAAACCTCCATGTGTTGCATTGTCAACTCCCAAAAGGCCATCCTAAACCCCAATACTATAGGGAAAAAATAATAGTTTTGTAGGAATAAAAAAAACCTAGGGTTGAACATGGGACATAACAACATGAAACCCATATCACATACAAAAATAAAACACACAAGGATAGATCCAAACCAAAAATCATGTTAACAAGGAAAACACATACTTTTCTATGTGGTAAAGACCAACTCGAAAAGAAAACACATATGGAAAAATACAATTTGAAGAACACTGTCACAAGGAAAACACATCCCTTTCTATGTGCCAAATACCAACAATTCCAACCAATCTACCAGTGTATGCAAGAGGTAGCAGTGAAACTACCCACAATCCTATGGAAAAACAACCCTCCATGAAATGTTTTACCACACATTGACAACCACTACAAAACACCATAATCGAGACCAAACCCAAGAGAGGAATGAAAAACATGGAACAACAACCAAATTCTAGAGTGCACCATGATCGCCAAGACAACCACAACAAAAAACCATAATTGATACCATAACCATGAAACCCATGGGAAACATAGAGCACCCACAAAATTTTAGGCTATGCCACAATGAGCACGATTCATGGCCCACTAAATTCTACAGTACACCACTATCTCTAAGAAAACCATGACTAATCACCATATTAGAGACCAGATATAGGAAACTCCATAGTGCACCACACCAACCAAGATAACCACAACCATATATCATAGTTGATAATACATCTAAAAAGTCCATGACAAGAACACACCACCCACCAAATTCTAGGCTACACCATGACAAGCATGAACCACCAAATCCCGACAACAATAAAAACACATGCTAAACCATATTGCATGATAAACCTATGGAATTAAATAAGGACTTAATGGTGGAAAGGGAAGTGGTGGTAAGATATGGTATCTACCTAATCCATGTTGCATGATAAGTGACACATATTCCACGTGCATTTGGCTGCATGGGAATCATTCATGAAGATGTTATGATGATTTTTTTTTGCATTTAGTATAAAAAATAAGGAAGAGGGTGGCCATTGCTGCACTAGAAGAACAATTGCATGACAACTATGAGGAAGAGGGTGGACATGTTTCTGGTGATCTAATCAAATCGAAGTTTGAGCACATGCTTGAGATTGAATAACTATGGTTTGATGCCCCTTTAAATTTGATGGTGGTAATATGATCCAAACGAATCCTCATGAAGACAACCCATTATTTCTAGATTGCAACATCAACCTAGACAATGCATTTTATGAGCATTCCATGGCCATTTTCAACCCAACAACGAACCCTCCCATTGTCAAAAACTAGATTTGTGATGGTGCCTGAAGTTTCATGGACAAGTCAAATGAGGAATGTGTTCCCTTGACATATGAAGATACTGTTTCTTCCCTAGAAGAATAACTTTGTTACACATCCAAATCACTCAACTGGATAAGTGTCGCACATACCTCTCACTTGTCGCAAGTGTCGCAACTTCTATACAACTTGTCGCAAAGGTCACAAGTTGGTTATAAGGGTGTCGTAAATACTGTTGGATCATGTCACCTTAATGACGACATCACAGAGACGCTTGAAACACCTGATCTGCTCAGTTTGAAGGAAGAAAGTTGGTCTACTGAAGTCAAACATCTCTTGACACCTTAGAAAGCTTCAAAATCAAGGTTTTGGAAGGGGAACGCTCCTCCAACACTACCTGAGGAGCGCCG
>ML787030.1:450019-462279 GCA_009831015.1 Picea engelmannii
ACAAAATAAAAAAAGATAATGAATATATAGCTAATTACCATGGGATGATATTCATTTGATCTCCCATCAATGTGACCATATTTCCTACAATGTTTTGTAGTTGTTTCTATTAAAATTCTTACAGGACGTCTGAGGCAACATTTTTTACAAGGGCAATAACATCTACCATCACCCTTTTCACCCGCTTTACTTTTTTCCCCACCTCTAACAAAATTCGGCGACATTTTTCTGCACAAAAATACCCTTTCGAAACCGTCGTTGTTATAGCAAGATTGTCACAACATATTTAAATCGTCAAATATTTATAGTCCAATTTAAGGTCACCATCGTCGCAATTGCGATGATAGTGACCTAAAAATATTTCTTTTCCACCTATTTATTTTAGGTCATTTTTAACAGTTACTTTTAAGGTTAGGTAAGTCGTCGGTCTTGCGACGGACAAACTACAGTCGTCTCTCTTGCATTGAACATTGACCATAATAATTTAGTCAAACTACATGCGTTGCTATAGCGACGAATACAGGGTGGATTTAGAAAAAATAAACTTTTTCTGTTGCATGTTGCGACGAAAGAGTACTTTCGTCGTAAGTGGTCGTTGCAAATTTTTCAATATGTAGTAGTGTTTCCAAGCCAACCATCAAGAATCAAGGCTTATACACCCCTCTTCCTACTCCCGAAAAGCCTTGGGAATCCATCTCAATGGATTACATGTTTGGCCTTCCGTCCACCAAGCAAGGAAATGACTGCGTATTTGTGGTCATTAATCAGTTTTCGAAGATGGCCATCTTCACAGCCTGCAAGAAGAATATCACAGTGGCAGATACTACTAAGCTCTTTGTCGAATGAGTGTGGGTCCATTTTGCGATACCACACACCATAATCTCCGACCGGGACAACAGGTTCCTCAACACATTTTGGTCGAGTCTCTGGTCACTGTTGGACACCAAGCTCACTAAATCCACTTCTTTCCACCCCCAAACAGACAACCAAACAAAGGTCATCAATCAAATTATTGTGCACATCCTACAAATGTAAAATTATAAGCATCCACATACATGGGATGAGAGTCTCCCCTATGTTCAACATAGTTACAACAGGGCTCTCCATACCTCCACCTGCCATAACCTATTTCAGGTGGGGTTGGGATTCCAACCCTTGGGTCCCATCGATGTTGCACTACCTCTTGCCACCACACAAACAAACTCTTCCCATGTTCAGTGTGAGACTGACAAAGCCACCGTATTCATTGAGTGGATTCATCACATCTGCCAATAGGTCCATGATATTTCACAGAAATCCAATGATAAGTACAAGTAGCGCCATGATCAACACACGCTACCACACCATTTTCAGGTTGGAGACAAAGTCTGGTTACATTTGCAGAAGGAGAGTCTCATAAGGCCCCATCGGAAGCTCCGCCCACTTTTCTATGGGCCTTACACTATCACCAAGGATGTGGGTAGTAATTATTTAGATCTCAACACTCCACCCTTCCTTGGCCTGCACCCATTGTTCAATGCGGGCCTCCTTCGGCCATATTTTCCACCATTACTGGACACCTCATAGATCACAGAAAAATTGACACCAATAGATCTCAACCCTAACTTCATCGAACAAGCATCCACTGATCCGATACTAGACACACGGGTCAAAGAAACTCGCTAGAAAAGGATCTATCTTTATCGGGTTTTCAAGGTAGGGAAACTCCTACAACAAGGCAAGTGGCTAACCTAGGGCCAAATCCAGCAGAAGTTTCCTCACTTGATGGGGTGTGGAGTCTCCATTTTGACATCTCTATTACCCTGTATTATCTCTATCTGAGTCAATTTTACCTATGCTATGTGTATCTAATTGATTGTTTCCTCCATAAATACACTTGATGACCTCGTTCATGTACATAAGAGGTAACTTATGATTAAGGCACGATTTGTTTAGTTTTTCTTGAGTTAAAATGATTAAATGTTTGATTTTGTATTATCCTAATTGTTTGACTCTTAAGCAGCATTGATCCAGTAATTAATGGGTGTCTAATTCGGTACCAACACCTTTTCTGTGCTAATCTGGTACTCAAGATTGTGACTGTGTGTATTCCATTACTAAACAACTACCTACAGGATTTCGGTACCAACATTCTGGTATTGTATTTTCACCTTGATTTCCAAGCCGATGACGATGAATATAAAAATTTGGGGACATGGTTTTTTTTTGGAGTGGTGTTTTAATTTGGAATTATGTGCCAAAATCCCAATATATCACATGTATGTACCTCCATCTCAGGGGGAACGATTCATCCTAAATTATTTCCAATTTTCCAGAAATTCCAAGATCATGCCCAGATTCATGGGAAATACATTTCCTTGATTAGCCAAGTGGTTGTACTCAACCTCCATTGATGTAAAATTGTTTTGATTTGGATATATTTTCTAAGATCCAAATTTGTAATGTAAAAATCATATAAATTAAGTGATGGCTAAGCCAAAAAGGAGAGGAATTAGTATGCTGCAAATTTGATTTCTGAACCAAATCTTTTTGTAAATTCATTTGTTGAAGATAAATGGAAGTTTGAATTCAATGATCCTGTGTGTCTCTTAGCATTTAGCATCTTCTGATATAGAATCTTCCATGTTGGCATTGACAAGGGCCACCGATCCATCTTGGTAAGCTCATTGTAAATTATTAGTATAGGTTTCTATTTTTCTGTACTTGTTGTTTTGATTTCATTTCTGATTTCACTATTAGAATTGATTGCAAAGTGTGGCAGCATAGGAACAGATGGGAGTCCATCATTCGCATTACATAAGCCATCAAATGGAACATCTCATTAAGATTTATGTTTCCTGTGTAGAAGTGAAGTAATTTTCTAGAATTGCAAGATTGTAAGATTGTATTAAATTTTTGTTTGTGATGCATCAATTGATTTTGAAGTGTGTGCAGAATTAGATAAGAATTTCTTGCAAGTTTGAAGTGAGTTGTTACAGGAAATGAGATTAGACTTCATCTCTCACCTTCATCCACCATTTAATGAGGCCTCTCAATTACATTGATTGTTTTCTGTACTACACAGGTTTGATTGAGCACAATTGAGTTATGATTGATTTTTGTTTAAGAGTGAATTGTTGATTATTGTTTTCAATTGCTACAGGGAACAAGATCTAATTTCATCTCTTCTTTTCACAAGCCTATAATGAAAAAATATGTTATGTGAGCAAGAGCCTTTTCAATTGAGTGTGTGCTTGAGAGTTTTACTGTGAGCTTTATCTTTTGTTATTGTTGAAGTGTGCCCAGACTTGCTTGTTAGTTTTTGTTAAGGATATTAGCTACAAATAACAGATTCAAAGTCCATATTTCCACTTCATGAGCTTGTAAATGGATAAGGCATTATCTGAGAAAAATCTTTTGAGTGCATGATTGCAAGTTTTGCTTTCTAATTTCTGAATTGTGTGAAGAGTGTTATCTTTGAAAACAAAGTATTTTGTTATTGATGGTTTTATTATCTAAGTTATACTAAACAAACATATGAACCTATCTATTATCGACACATATAGTGCATCAACTCTACTTCTTATGAATCTCGGTTGATAGTTTATGTTTGGTAATATATTATGCAAATAATTGCACCAAAATTTTGGTGTCGTTGCCAGGGAGTTGTAAATGGTAATAGGTAGTATTTGGATTAGATTGCTTTAATGGTTTCAGATTGGTCTTATGGATGACCTAAGGGAGGAAAGAAGACGGTAAGACGTGCGGGAAGAGCCCACTCATCCACTTTAGTGGGGTTGTGTTAGAAAAAACAGGAGCATGGAGCAATAAAATAAAACAAATGCGGGAAAAAAACATAGAAGATACACAATACAATAGAGACACAAATTTACGTGGTTCACCCAGTGTGGGCTACGTCCACCAGAGAAATTGCCAGGTCCTTCCTTTATTATTGTCTAGCATATGAAGGGATACAACCTACAACAAATCCGTTGTAACTTCCTCTTCTTTCTCTCACAGTCTCCTATCTTAGAATACAATATTCACGATCAACCATAGCCGCAATACATTTCCCTCATAAAAGAGGCTTGCCTTCTAGGGAAAAAAACCCTAACATAATCTCTACCATTAGATCTGCGACCTTATAATGAATGGTCCATATTTACAATGAAATTACAATATACATTTACAAGGCAATTTTTCCTTCGGGGGCTTCACCCCCGAACCCTCGCTAGGGGCCCGCTTTCCCCCAGACCCCCCAGCCGGGGGGATAGCCCCCCCGAACCCTGTAGAGGGGGTACCCCCCCTCTGCACTCCCCCGCGTGGAAGAGTGTACATACTTCTGAGGTGTAAATACTTCATGGGGTATAAACACGGTTGAAAGAAAGGACCTCTGAATTAGGAATATAATCAGGCTCCACAACCAACAGGTTGTTCCAAAGCTAGGTTGTCCTCTCTTCTTTTAATGTAAGTGTTTTTTTTCTTCCTTTATGAAAAAATGTGTTTTCATGATGGGCTATCTTGTGCGAACAGATAACCTAATGACAAAAATATCCCAGTAACACATGTAGTTCAAGTTTGGTGTGTTTTATTTTTTTGCAAATAGTTTTATTTTCTTAGTTTTAATATTCAAATATTTCATGATAAATATTTTTTGGGGTGTTGTAAGAACCCCCGAGTACTAAGTTGTATTGCAAGGCAGGGATCATCAACCAGCTAGAGTAATTCAAGGATGATCAAGAGCTTGAAGAATGTTCCTCCAAGAACTTTCCCACATTCTAGCAACAGTTGGGATATCCACCTCTCAGGAAGAGCATATCTTGACAGTAGTCAAGAATTTAGTTGTCTCTCCACAAGAAGATGTAGAAGTCCCTTCAGATTCCTATTGTCAATTTGTTGAGGAGACTCAAGAATCATGGATAGAATGCAATGGAGAGAAACCATTGGAACCTGAGATTGAAGATTTCTTATCATGCCTCTCAGAAGATCCTGTATGTACCTTAGAGACCAATCATCTTGAAGAAAATACTCTACATGGCATGCAAAAGGAGGACATGTTGTGTGACCTAAACAAAGAAGGGAAACGGGAATATCTTGATCCTATTGAAAGATGGTTTCAATTAGTTATTAGGTCACACCACTCTTTTTTTTTTCATTATTGCTTGATATCATCATCGAAGAAGTTGTTCCTTCATACTCTCGTATGAATTAAAAGTTATATTTTAAACCCGAGTATGGATATATTTCTAACCCTGTTACACACATGGCTTCCCTGGAAGTATTCTTATACTTGAAGGACATTTTATTTTGTTCAATTAGAGTAGGATAGGTAAATAAATAAATAAATTTTGCACATAAGTACAATGCAACGTATCTTTCATATTTTTCATAGATAGGAATATCAAAATCTAACAAAGAAATCGGTTTAAGATATTTTATTCCTATAGTAGATTTCTTTCTAAAAGTTATGATATTTTTTCTTGGAATCTTATGAGAAGGGAATCTCTTCATCCTCCAAATGCACACATAATACTGGAATGGTTTCAAAAGTGGAGAAGGCATCCTTGTCGACGGAAGATAACACTTAAGGGAGTGCTTCATGACCTATTTCTTCAAATTTCTTCTTTTTCCTTAAGTTGTTAAAAATGATGCATTCATGCTTTATCATTACCTATCTATTTTAAGACCACTATTTCACAAGGATGATCAATTAAGTGATCTTTTTAATAGTAGTTGAAACTGAATGTTAATTGCAAAATATTTTATGCATAGCTAGTAATTCAACTTTTGACATTTTCCCTAAATTTTTTGTTTGTAAGCATGAATAAAAATCTAGTTTTAATTAGTTCTATTGGTTTGTTTTTAGCAGATGTCCGCAACCTTCCGAGAAGCCTTTTTTTAGCATCTCACATTGTTTGCATGAGTCCATGCAAAACCTTAGGCATGGGGGAGTGGTTGCTAAAACCTTCATATTCTTTTGCAACTTTCATCGACGAGGCCAAATCAACATGTTCAGTGTTGGGATTTGATAGTCATTTCCAGAATTCTGGTACCATTCTATTCTGGTACTGCAGAATTGCGTTCATTCGGTACTAAACCACAACTATGTGCTTATCTGGTACTCAGGTGATCTGGTACTGGTAATAAGGTGTTGGTAGCTCTAATCATATATTCAAGTTTTGTTGCTCGATCTAAGTACTAGGACATATAAATTCAACATTTTTTGTTTTATTAAATAAATTAGACTAATTATGCAGTAAACATATGGTTACTCTCAATCATTGCACGCTCCCTACCATGAATTTTTGCAAGCCGTCGTATACAACTCCTCGTATAGAAATCATTCATCCTGTCACTCTGTTTCTACCTTGTCCTGTTCTTAACATCGTTTTCACTTCAGGTAATTGGAGGTATGAGCTAATATCTCCACATGTAAGTCTGGTGTTGAATTGTTTTTACTCTCATGTGCATCTTCCTCCTACATTTCTACACTCAACCCTAAATGAATCATCCTTGTTATCCTTTAAGAAGATATTTTCACATTTAGCTCTATATGATAATGGGTGCACTTGTCTTATTACCTCATCATTTTGAAGAAGTGATTGCTAATTGAAATATACATTGAAAAGTGGTGACACCATTATGTCAAATACTAACCTAGTTGATTCAAACAAGTTTTTTTTCCAAGTTTATCTTTACGATTTTTTCTTGGGAGGTATTGATGAAAACCTCATGTGGTGGACCACCTTTGCAAAACCACAATGAACTTTCATGAGAACCCTAAGAGGATTAACTAGAGGGACCACTTAGTAATTATCCGAGATGTTCCATTATAGATTGAATAGATGAGATTTAAGTTGAATGTGGATGATGTCACCCTTGGGATAATTGAAAACAATTAATTATGTGCCTAATAACTCTAAAACACTCTCGTACCACCTACCTTCCTTATACTCTAAAATTGTCAATGAACAATATACATCATTCTAAATCTTTTGAGTAATATAATAAAAAGGAAGTATCAGGAAGTACAAGTAAACCCGTCGAGGTATTGAACAACCCTTCTGGCAGTGGGGCCATGTTTGTATGGTACTAAGGTAAACCCATCGGGGTACTGAACAGGCCTGCTGGCAGCAGGTCTATGCCGGGTAAAGGGAGATGAAAAACATAAAGTGGCACACTTAAAACTGAACAAAAACCCTTGGGTCTCATTCTGAAGCAATAATTATCAAATCAAGGCTAGGAGATGACCTTTATATCTCTCGGATGATGTTCTTAAGAACCTTCAAGTATCCACTTTAGAGTTCTATCTTTAAAACAAATAGGTTTGCATGAGAATTGGGACCCTCGGTATGTGTAATTCACCTCACCTAAGCAAGAAGAGATTCATCTCTAAACACTTGGATAATAAACGAGTTAATCATATTGGGATGTATTCTTTTATGTGTTCCTCTCTTCAAATGAGATCTAAACTATGCTATATCACTTTTATTTTAAAGGTAATATAGCCAGGGGGTCCTATTAGTCAAATTCATTATGAAAACTCTTGGCCACTATCCTATAATCATATTAGAATCACAACCAACCCTTTCTCATAAATTTGATAAAAAAATAGATTGGATAAGACTTAACGTCAAATCACTAACAGATCTAATCTATTAACCATGACTCCACTTTTCTGTCATAACTCCTTTTCCATGGGTAATAAGTGTGAAGCATAGGCTATGAAGTTTATATTGTATAACAAAAACTTAGGAGCCAAATAAGGGTGGAACGTCAAGAATGCTTGATCAAGTGAGGAGTACCATCAATTTTGAAAAATTTGAATATCATTGTTGCATGAGGACATGCAATGACTTAAGCATGCGGGAATGTGGAGTCTCCAGTTTGACACCTCTATTACCCTATATTATCTCTATATTAGTCAATTTTACCTATGCTATGTGTATCTAATTGACTGTTTCCTCCATAAATACACTTGATGACCTCGTTCATGTACATAAGAGGTAACTTATGATTAAGGCATGATTTGTTTAGTTTTTCTTGAGTTAAAACAATTAAATGTTTGATTTTGTATGATCCTAATTATTTGAATCTTAAGAAGCATTGATCTGGTACTACATGGGTGTCTAATATGGTACCAACACCTTTTCTATGCTAATTCGGTACTCAGGATTGTGACTGTGTGTATTCCGGTACTAAACAACTACCTACAAGATTTTAGTACCAACATTCTGGTACTGTATTTTCACCTCGATTTCTGGATCGATGACGATGAATATAAAACTTTGGGGACATGGGTTTTGTCTGGAGTGGTGTTTTCATTTGGAATATTGTGCTAGAATCCCAATATCTCACACGTATGGACTTCCAGCTCAGGGGGAACGATTCATCCTAAATTATTTCCAATTTTCCAGAAATTCTAGGATCATGACCAGATTCGTGGGAAATACATTTCCTTGATTAGCCAAGTGGTTGTACTTGACCTCCATTGATGTAAAATTGTTTTGATTTGGATATATTGTCTAAGATACAAATTTGTAATGTAAAAATCATATAAATTGAGTGATGGCTAAGCCAAAAAGGAGAGGAATTAGTATGCTACAAATTGGATTTCTGAACCAACTCCTTTTGTAAATTCATTTGCTGAAGATCAATGGAAGTTTGAATTCAATGATCCTATGTGTCTCTTAGAATTTAGCATCTGCTGATATAAAATATTCCATGTTGGCATCGACAAGGGACACTGATCCAGCTTGGTAAGCTCATTGTAAATTATTAGTATAGATTTCTATTTTTCTGTACTTGTTGTTTTGATTTCATTTCTGATTTCACTATTAGAATTGATTGCAAAGTGTGGCAGCACAGGAACAGTTGGGAGTCCATCATTCACATTACATAAGCCATCAAATGGAACATCTCATTAAGACTTATGTTTCCTGTGTAGAAATGAAGTAATTTTCTAGAATTGCAAGATTATAAGATTGTATTAAATTTCTATTTGTGATGCATCAATTGATTTTGAAGTGTGTACAGAATTAGATAAGAATTTCTTGCAAGTTTGAAGTGAGTTTTTACAGAAATGAGATCAGACTTCATCTCTCACCTTCATGGACCATTTAATGAAGCCTCTCAATTACATTGACTATTTTATGTACTACACAGGTTTGATTGAACAAAATTGAGTTATGATTGTTTTTTGTTTAAGAGTGAATTGTTGATTATTGTTTTCAATTTCTACAGGGAACAAGATCTAATTTCATCTCTTCTTTTCACAAGCCTATAATGAACAGATCTGTTATGTGAGAAATAGCCTTTTCAATTGAGTGTTTGCTTGAGAGTTTTACTATGAGATTTATCTTCTGTTATTGTTGAAGTGTGCCCAGATTTACTTGTTAGTTGTTGTTAAGGATAGTAGCTACAGATAACAATTTCAAAGTCCATATTTCCACTTCATGATATTGTAAATGGACAAGGCATTATCTGAGCAAAATGTTTTGAGTGCATGATTGCAAGTTTTGCTTTCTAACTTCTGAATTGTGTGAAGAGTGTTATCTTTGAAAACAAAGTATTTTTTTATTGATGGTTTTCTTATCTAAGCTATACTAAAAAGACATAGGAACCTATCTGTTATCGACACATATAGTGCATCAACTCTACTGATTACGAATCCCGGTTGATAATTTATGTTTGGTAATATATTATGCAAATAATTTCACCAACATGGGAGAACTCAACGCAATGGATACCATTTCTTCCTAAGGGGGGAGGATTGATCCAGGTGGATATTGGTGGCCACCCACCTACTCCAACTGGCTCCTCTTGTCCATTTTTAGTTCAACACCTTCTTTTGTACTTCTTTTTAATTGTGGGTTCTACACTTTTGGGGATATAGGAAGCCCTACACATCTTCCAGGTGGATATTGGTGGCCTCTCACCTAATCCAACTAGCTTATTTTGTATGTTTTCATGTCAACACATATTGTTGTACTTCCAGGGCCGTTTTGGAGCCCTAAACAGTGTTTTTTTGGCTCTCCATAGTCAAACTATAAATGAAGTCAAAGTTTGATAGTGTAATGTGTATTTCTCTAAAATACCTTTCCAACGGGCTATCATACGCCTAAAACGAAGGTCGTATGCAAAAGTTACAACCCCAAGAAGTTGAGGTACCAACTTACCCATAGGGGCCCACATGAATTTTTGCGTTTCACCTCCTAGTGTTAGGTTTTTGGATGTCTAGGGTTTTGGTATTCATGAGTAATATCAAAAAGGCATCTGTATCCTCATTGTAATGATTCTTCTTAGATGGATGCATGTAGCAGCCACATCTCTTCTCAGATATAGCTAACACCATTCGAGCAAGTGTTTCAGTTCTACAGTTTTAAAGTTTCACCCTATTTCATTTATTCAATAAAATATATTGTTCACTGTATATCTGTGTTGTTCTTCATATATATGTGTTTATTGTATTCAATCTATTAACCAGTTTGACCTGCTCCTAAATCTAGATCAGTGGTATCAAAGCGGTCTACTCTTCATTTATTTTTCTTCATGCATGTCCTCGACAAGATATGGGTACAAGAAGTTGGGACTCGAACCAATTGAGTCATTGCAAGATCGGTCGCTTCAAGCCCGACAACAACCCATGGGAGACAAAAAGAAAGATGATGGAGTAGGAGATCCTTTTAAAATGTTTCTCGAGGAATCCATTGCGCGACAAAGGAACAAAATGATGGACAACGTTTCACAGATCCTTCGGAGGTTGCCTACAAGAAAAGCATATTCATCAAGTGGCCATGCAACCCCCTTTAAGGTACAGGTAAATTTTGATATTTCATTATTTGAAGGACTGATAGATGTGGATGTTGTAGATAAATGGTTGAATCTGCTCGAAGGGTATTTTTCGGTCCACAATTTTTTTGATAGGGAAAATATTACTTTTGCACTCCTCAAGGTTGTCCCCCATGTTAAGGACTAGTGGGACACTTACTCTAAGCAAAGGGCCATAGAGGAATCTACAATAGTTTGGGTTTCCCCTACATGGGATTCCTTTTGGGATGCCATTAAAGAACAATACTACCTTGTTGGAAGCTACGAGGACCAGTACACCAGATGGACCACCCAGCATCAAGAAAGGAACCAAAAAGTACCAGATTTCACCAATATTTTCCATACCCTACGCACCAAATTGGGTATCACAGACTCTGAACGATATCTGGTTCTCAAATATCATGGTTGTTTGCATAGATACATTCAAATAGAAATGGATTTTCTAGACATCACCTCATTAGGTATGACTTATAGATATGCTATCAAGATAGAGAGGAAATTTAAGTAGAAGAGGCGAGATTTTGGATCTACAAACTCCTCATAGCCGAAGCAAGGAAAAGGCGGTCCCAACTCACACAACAAGGGACAGATCAAAGAGGGCCACTCTCACGACAACTAGCCCAAGCCACAACACAAGAAGGGCAATGAGAAGATGAAGAAGGACATGGGAAAATGGTGTGAGTACCATAAAATCTCTTGGCACAACACTGAAGAATGTTGCTCCAAGCATTCATTTGTGGCCGAGTTGAAGGATCTCGAGTCAGAGGCCAATTCTAATTCCAAATCAAATCTCGAAGGAGGGAAGTGGATTATCTATGTTGAACCGAATGCCACTGTTGCTACCACCAAAGTTCGGCCAAGTGAACCAGAAGAATCAGAGGAAGGGGAACACTTCTTTCACTCATAGATGTGGGTAAAGGGGGATCCGCTTCATTTCATTGTCGATATCGGCTGTCAAAAGAACTTGATTTCAGTAGAGGTCGTCAAGCGGCTGGACCTACCAATGACACTGTTGAGCTCCAAATCTACCCAAGTAAATTAGAGTGCATTTATTATCAATCCAGTGTTTGTAAGACTTAGAGGCATGTCCAAAGTATATGGATTTTAGAGATAGTTTTTATCTTTTATGGAGATAAACCAAAAACCTATCTAAGGCTGACTGTGCAAGAGACACTAAGCTTCTATTCAGAAGTCATCTTCATAGTCCTCATAACAGTAATCAACACTTTGTTTTTCTAAATGGTAAAAACAGTAAGCATAAAACCTATTCTAAGGCTGAATGTGAAAGAGAAACTAAGATTCTATTCGGAAGTCATCTTCATAGTCCTCATAACAGTAATCAACACTTTGTTTTTCTAAATGGTAAAAACAGTAAGCATTCAAGAGAAAGTTTAAGACCTATCAAATGTTGGAAGAACAAAACTCTTATTCAAGAGATGCATTCGTTGTCT